>JBBPDC010000028.1:7244705-7257205 GCA_037974485.1 Hemigrammopetersius urotaenia
GAAAGAGAGGGAGAGAGATATAGAGAGAGAGAGGAGGGGGGGGGGGTGATTTAGACCCTGGCGAAAAAGAGTCATCCATCCTTAGCTTCCTGTCCACTCTCCGATGTCATGACCCTCAGGGGAGGCTTGACTCTCAGACCTGCTCCAGTTTAGATACTGCTTGTGTGTGTGTGTGTGTGTGTGTGTGTGTGTGTGTGTGTGTGTGCGTGTATTCAAGGGCCACGACTGGCCCATTCATATTCCCCCAAACTGCTTCAAACTGGGATCGCAGACACGCTTCCTTCTCGACCTTTTCCCACCGCTTCCAAGCCCCCACCACACTGCCCACCTGCGTCCCTCTCTCTCCCCAGAGCCCCAGCTCACTATTCTGTCCACCACTGGCCTTCACTCCCCCCTGCCCCCCCACACCTCACCACCTCCCCCACCAGCAGCACCACCACCATACGTCTTCATTCAGACCGGGCTAATTGCCAAGCACATTATTCTAGGGGTTTTGTGGGTCCCACTTCACCACCATGGCTCGTTCCCAACAGGACGGCCTCTGGAGCCCTGAAATAGGATGCGACAGGTCAACATGAAGCCCCGTGGGTAAAGGTCAGGAAGCAATTACGGGTCATAATAGGAAGCAGTATGGAAAGTTCTAGATTGGCTTTGAGCTTTAGCATCTGTTTAGAGTCTTTCTCAAGGGCAGGTCATCACTAAAGCTTGCTCTAATCCCGCTAACCTGCTGGGGAGCAGTAGCAGTCTTGGCTTTAGGGTCTGCTGGAAGATTTATACTGGAGAGATGACTTTGTGTCTGTAGAGGACCTTGAAGGACAGATGGTTTAAAAGTAAAGAAGATAGGAAAGTGTGATGTACCCATGGTGAAGGTGAATCAGAAAACCTTTTTGATCCCAGAGGATCTGCACAGACTGCACAGATACACAGAGACAACAAATATACAATATAATATAATTGAACAGAGTCAAAATACATTAAAACTCTACAGATAAATCTCCGTACCATTCTTGCATGTAATAATGATATTAGAAATAATATTGCATATAAGCCTGTTGCACACAATAATAGAGATACTGCACATAATGGCAATGATTGTGTACACTATAAGAAATTGCACATTTGAGTAGCAGCAGGTTATTGCACAGACTATTATGTGGGTCTGTGATAAGAGGAGTTTGTATTAAACAATGTATTAAAAATGATTCACAAGAATATATTTATTCTGGTTGGTGCCGTTCATTCATATTTGATTTTTCATTCATGGTTGTAATTAGCACAGGCTGAGTGGGCGTTTGACTTCTCAACGTACCGTTAATGTGCTTCAGTACACAGTATTTCCGACGGCACAATCCGATTGGTCTAGAAGTGTTGCACCCATGCTTCTACCCACTCATGGTCATAAATCACATTACAAATAAAAATGAAAATACAAAGGAAAAATGACAACTAAAAATTAATTAAACATCTACAAACTAGGTTAAGCAAATTGTTAAGTCAAAAGGAAAAGTACGCAAATAAGAACAATAATTAAGAAAAACATTTAAGAATTACAAAGAGATTACAAATAATTAGATAGTAAAAGTTAGATAGTAAAAACCATTAGAAAGAAGTGAGTAATTTTGCTATTTCACAGTAACTGTATCACTGTTTCACAGAATGATTTCACTGGTTGTAGCTCACCTTATGCTTGACTCATTACTCATCTTAGCACCTGCATAAACAGAATCAGTGAGAAACACCAGTAATAATCACATTACCGCATATCTGCAAGTCAGACTAGACCTGTCCAAACAGGTCTCAGGACTAACTAGGCACGTAACTGAACACAGAGCAGGTGCTGAAGGTGCTCCTCAGCCAGGCTGAGACCATGCTGACAATGGAATAAAGTGGGGCTCCTGCGTTAATCTCTTCTTTTTCTCCAAACAGACATTCATACAACAACCAAAAGTGTAGACAGGAGAGTGTTTTTTACCATTTCTAATGAAGCCAAGTAACGGTGCATCTTAGTATTTCTTTGATCCCTCTACATGTCATACTGATTATTTCCAAATAGGCTTTAAAGTGGAAATCGAGGCAAGTTTAGGACAACTTGAAAGACGAATAATAGATTCCACACAGCTCAGTGGTGCTGCAAGGCCACAGCAGTCCTGTTTCTGTGGCAGACTGAGATGTGGTTGGTATTAAACTCTGCTGGAGACTAGATTTCCTGGAGGAGCATTGGTAAAGTGATGAGCCCAGGAGATCAAAAGCAAAGCTTCTACTAAGTTTATGACCGAGTGTGTTCTCAAACATCTGACCTCGATCAACAACACAAAAAAAATAGCTCCAGAATATAGGCCAATATAAAAAAGAATGCCAAGGAGTCCCAAACGCAACTAAAGGGTTATTACTGTAATGAAATAAAGACTTCAGAAGTATTAAAACCTGCCAAAAAACTATGCAATTGGTCGAAAAAGAACTGTTCACTAAAGGTAGCTTCTACCAGAAAGAGGAAGTGAAGTGTGGAAGATTCCTTTCTTCTCTATTTGAGGTATTCTTTGGTCTTAAATAAAAAAAAGCATTTGATATTCTCCTGTCCTATTGCAGCTTATAGACCTGCGATCATGTGCACTTTGTGTTGTGTTGCAGCTCTGTGTGCAATATTGTATCCCTGGGAATTCTCACGAACCACGATTTGCTACATTAAAAAATATTCAGTCGAACGACGCACAATCAATTACACAAACACACTGAAAGCAAGGATTTCCAGCACATTAACCTCCAGCAGAGCGTGTGTAAGGCATGACCTTGCCCTGTGCCCTGTTTCCAGGGGCAGAAGGTTCCACAGGCTTTGATAAGCTTTAATGAAGCACTGACCACCTCTGACCTCGAAACCTTTGGGACTATTGAGCGCTTGGAGATCATTTCTTGTTTGCAGAGTGTTTTGTTGCTGTATAATAAATGCAATTAGCCACTTAAAGCCTTGTTTTGTGGTGAGTTTGGCAAGGTTAAGGGACTTTTACTCCCATTGGCAATGAAAAAAATGGAGCTACTGACTGTTTACTAGAATAAGCTTCAAAATATGACACTCAGAAAAAAAACGTCACCCTAATGCAAAGCCAAGTGAGGTGTATCGCAGGATCAGATGTGATCCATTACTCCATTTCAACAGCAGCTGTGCAGAGCAGAGCACTTTTGCGGCCTACAGAAAGAGGAAGAGAGGAACAGATACAGGTATGGGGAAGAACGGGTGAGATTGTTGGGATCGAGTTCAGCTACAGGGATGGAGTGACAGATTGGAGGAGAGGAAGGAAGAGTTGAGGAAATCAGGGAGGATCAGATTTGCGCTGCCAGATACTAAATACTCTTCACCCCAAATAGTGCTTTGGCCATAGAAATGTTATTTTTACTCCATTCCTCTCCTCTTCCCTTTACTTTCCTCTTTTCTTCTCATGTGTTCTTTATTTTCCTAACATCTCTCCTCTTATCTCTCTTGGCCGGTCTTTTCTGTGTTTCCTTTCCTTTATTTTCTTCTCGGTTCTTTTGGCGTTTACATTTTCTCTTCTGTTCTCTTCGCTCATGTTTTCTCTAATGTTCTATTCTCTTCTTTTCTGCTCTTTAATATTCTCTTCTCTCCATTTCTCCCCTGTTCTCTTCTGTTCTTGTCTCTAATGTTCTTTTCTGTTCTCTTCTCTTCTCTCCTGTTCTCTTTTCTTCTGTTCTTGTCTTTAATGTTCTCTTCTCTTCTCTCCTGTTCTCTTCTGTTCTCTTCTCTTCTTTTCTAGTCTCTTCTTTTCTGTTCTGTTCTCTTCTCTTCTCTCCTGTTCTCTTCTCTTTTGTTCTCTTCTGTTCCTGTCTCTAATGTTCTGTTCTTGTCTCTTATGTTCTCTTCTCTTCTCTATTGTTCTCTTATTATATCTTCTCATCTCTCTTGTTCTCATCCCTTCTCTTCCTTTTTCTTTTTCTATTCTGTCATATCTGCTTGACATTCTTTTTGGCCTTAATGTTATCTCATCCCTTTTCTCTTCTCTTTCCTTTCTTCTTTTCTTCTCATTTGTTTTTATTTTCTTCATATCTTTTTTCTCCTCTCCTCTTTTCCGTCCTGTCTTCTCTGCTATTCATTTTTTTTCTTTTGTATTTTAAATCCAATGAATTCCTTCTCCTTTCCTCTATTCTCCACATTTCTCCATCCCCATGTCTTTTCTTCTTTTTTCCTTTCCTGTCCTCTAGTCTCTCTTCTTTCACTTTACTCTTCAATCTTAGAGAGAAATAATGTGAGAAAAATGGGGTAGAAGCCAGAAAGCAGATGAACAGAGAGAGGAAAATACAGAAATGTTTGTGTCTGGAGCACTAGAGCGTGTGGGAGGTGGGGTGAGTTTCTGGATCAGAGGGTTAATTTATGAGAAGCTTGTTTAAATCTAAACCTGATCTTCAGATAAAAAATAAGTAAAATCTCTAGACACATAATCATAATCTATTTATATTATGTTTCACATCATTTACTTCTACTTCAAGCCAAGCAGATGAATAGAGGCTCTATAAATATGGACACACACAAGCGCACACAAACACACACACACACACACACACACACACACACACACACACACAAACATACACATGCACACACACACACACACACATGCACACACACACACGCACACACACACTACTAGACTCACATGTTTACAAATGTGCCCACAGAGCTGACAGCACAAAACAAAGAATGGCTTTGCACCGTGTGAACTTTCCTCCTATTTTTTACTGTTTTTTCTGTACAGTTTACAGAACAATTCAACTGCAGAGAACGAGGGGGGAGGAGGAACAGACAGTGTGCACAAATAAACACAGTGTCACAACCAGAAAACCACTGTGAAAGAGAAGAAAACGCAGTGAGGAGCAACAGCATGTGGAGTCAAAAAGGTCACAGGGGTCAGACGCCTTTAACCCTTTTGCCTCCCTCTGCTGGATTATTGCAAACCTAGTTGAAAATGCTTTTGAATTTGTTCATTGTATTTCTTTCTACACTTTTCAGAACTGGAATCAGAAAACTTTATTGATCCCACAAAGACACAGAGAGGAAATATAAAGTCTAAATAAAATTTAAATAGAAAAAAAAATCTGTAGAAAAGAAATAACTCAATATGAATACCTCATACTATTTACAGAAATTCTTGGTATAAATACTATAGATAAGTAACACAGTTACTAAAGACACAAATGGTAGTTTACATTTACGGCATTCACGGCTTCCATTCCCTAACTACAGGGGACAGTCAACTTGGGGTTAAGGGTCTTGCTCAGGGACCCAGTGGTGGTGCTGAAGGTAGGATTCGAACCCATGACCTCTTGGTCTGGAGGCAAGTACTTTACCCACTGAGCAACAGTGGGTAGGAGTAAGCTATTGCACTTATTAGAAAATCGTAGTAATAATATTAAGTAATGAAAATGCAATATTGATGTAAGTAGTAATATTCCACATAAAGCCATGTTTTGTCTACAGTTTAAGCCATGCACCTACACTCATAGGCTTTTTTTTTTTTTTAGAAACATGCTCTGCTTTGTGGCAGATTTAATTTACGAACCTACCACATCCATTAGGGAAACAGACCACCATAGGACCACCACTGACCAGATACTACAGGGATGTTGGGTCATTCTCAGCACAGTGGTAGCAACTGGGTATTTTGTGGGTATAAGCGTGTGAAATATAATGGTGCTGATGGAATCAATGACTGATTGGGAACTGTGGTTATTGAATGACCGCTGATGAAGGGGCAGAGGGTGAATAACACACAGTTTTGTAAGACCTTTGTGTGAATGGGCTATATAAAAAATCCTGACTTGACAGTATCTAACTGTACACCTACAACCAATAAGGTGTTTCCAATAAAGTGGCCAATAAGTGTGTACTTTCAAGTCTTAAGACCTGTTCAGTGCATCTGTGTTAATGCATGTCTTATGAGGATTAAGCTCCAGAATGAATACACTTTGAAAGCGTTCCATGTGGCCTTGCACAGGCCTTTGAATTCATAAGTTCATTTAATCCTGCAGGATAAAAACACACTGCAGTGCTCCCAGAAGAACAGAGCAAAATATACATTATTAGTGTGTATGTGTGTGTCCATATTTGTTCAAGCCCCATTCGTCTGCAGGTCTAGGAGTAAATGATGTGGAACATGCTACAAGTAAATAATTATTACACTGCCTTTACATCATGCATGAACTCTAAATCACACAATAAGAGTCAGATGTTCATCTCAGCTCATGCGGAGATTTCACTATGAGAAAAGTTCTCCGGCTCTGACAGAGCACACACTCGTCTCAGGGTGTCTGAAGTTGTTAGACCGCTGATTTAGCATCAGTTGCTGTTCTAATAAATCTGATCGTACAGATTTTTGGAGGACGCTGAGCCCTCATGAATTTTATTAGCTGCTCTAAACTGAAAAGCACACAATCCACAATCCAAGGCTGTGTGTTTACTCTCCCTTTCATTATCATTATTCCATCCAGATCAGCTGTGTTTGGTTTTAGCAAACTAGGACACAAACGTGAACCAAGTAGGGAAAACACAGAGATAAAGAGAGAGAGAGAAAGAGAGAGAGAGTGAGAGCAAGAGAGAGAGAGGGAGAGAGAGAGAGAGAGAGAGAGAGAGAGAGAGAGAGAGAGAGAGAGAGAGAAGATGCAAGAAGAGAAAAAAAACAAGAAGATAGGGAGACAGAGAGTGAGAGTGTGACAGAAACTATGAGAACGGGAGACAGAAAAGATGGAGTGAGGGAGAGATATGTAGAGAGAGGGTGAGGGGGAATAAGGAAAAAAGAAAATAAGAAAAAAAGAAAAAGAAAGAAAAACAGAGTGAGAAAAAGGAAAGAAAACAAGAAGAGGGCAAGGGAGTAAGTATGATAGAAATCAAGAGAAGGGGAGAAAGAAAAAATGGAGTGTGTGCTGAGAATGACGGTGCTGTGGTCCAGAGTAGTCTACCGGGTGCCCATTCTGAAAGGTGAAATGTTACGGATGGCTCACCACTTCCTGCATTCTTCTACTTTTCATCATCTTCTCCACCTCCTCCTCCTCCTCCTCCTCCACCTCTTTGTTCTTCCTCTATTGGAACTCCTGACAGTTATACAGTGGCTCAGGCATACAGGGAGTATATTGAAATGACAGCATGACAAACAGTGAGGATAAACCATTGAAGATATGTGTGTGCTTCAAAAACACACTCCATCTCCCCTACAGCTTGGCTGGACTACACACACACACACACACACACACACACACACACACACACACACACACACACAGAGTTCAGGATATACCTTAACCAAACACAGGTGATTCTTAAATTGTACTTGATGCTCTGTTCAAAAGTTCAGAAAAGATTGTCATCCGGGTCATGAAACCTCATTTTGGGAAAACAATGTTGATCTATATTTATGTTCATGAAAATTGTGGTTTAAAAATGGATTTCAAGTTGTAATATCACACGGCGATATTTTGTTTATCGCGCGATAAGAATCTCGCGTCGTTAACGGCCCAGTACTAAATAAAATATATCAGCTATTTCAGGGACACCTGAACAAATGATCCATTTACAGCCATTTTTTGTTATTTGCCTTGAAATTTGACTACTGCTGTTGAAACTGAAGCATTGTGGGGATGTATTATTTATCACTTAATCACTAATGTTAAATTCATATTTTATAAGCATTTCATAACTGCATTCTGTAATGGTGCCAAGGTGAAAGGACGCACACACACAGTGAGGAGTTAAGGGAATGAACTTAAAGTCTTTATTTCGAGAACTCAAATCAGCCACACGCTGTATGGGAAAGTCCAACTCTCGCAGCCTCTCTATGAGCCCCTGCTCAGGTGGAGGACAGTCCTCCGGCTGCTGCTTCACTCACAGGCCTTCAGCCTTACTCACAAGTCCTGTCTCACTCTCAGCATCCCAGTGGCTCTGCTCGCTTCTTCCACTACCCCCAGTCTCACTTCAACTGCTTCAGGCTGGTCTGTAGGAGGTACACAGAGAATGAAGGACACATTGAAGCATTCAGTTTCTGGCTTTGTACAAACCCCTCTTTCCACCGGTGAAGCTCAAGGGCGATCTGGTTTCTTTCACACACTCTGATATGGAGACTCCTCTGTCTCCACTTTCACCCAGGTAAGTGAGTGATCCCGCACAGAATCCAGGAATCGACTGGTTTTTAAACATACACTCATTCACTCTCCACCAATCACACAACGCCACATTCACACTACTCATCACTGAACTCATTCAGCTGGACCCGTCACAAGCACCAGACAAGCCAGCCTTACTCTCGTTACACATGAACTCAGACTGGCTTGCCTCGTAACCCGTGACCATTCGCACACACATACTCACTCAATCCCTGTACCGAGCCGTCATCCCCCTAATACTCAGGTGACTGACTCCGCTGTGTGTGCGACTGAGATGGCCCAACCGTTACAGATTCATCATTCTGAAGACAACAAACTGATGTCAATGAATGTCCACAGGAGTAGCAGCATAGAATCACTGGTAACATTCAAGATTCTTTAATCATACTGTGCAATTACTTAAAGAGAAAACTGAAGGCAAGTACTAAGCAAAGAAAAATATGCAGAAGAAATATATTCAAATAAACACACATTATTTGTAATGCGCAAAGACCTGAAGTGTGCAAATGTACAGAATGGATTATGCTCTATAAAGTGCAGAACAGGGGAATGTTCACTATTCACTTATTAAGTCTTATAAAGGCTCCTCATGTCAGAGCACCTTTGATTGTCAAAATACTGATTTCAAGCCAGTGAGCTGAAGTGAATGCAGGCATTATTCTGTACAGAGCCAAAAACAACAGTAGAGGCAAGAACAGTTGTTTTGACTTTGGTAAACTAAAGACATGAGTGATCAAAGAGCAGGAAGGACAGTCATACACATCCACGTGGTGCTATTCATCCACACACACTCCTCATGACCCACTCCTGCGGGCCTGACATGATTTTTCCTGCAGCACATCATTTCTGTTGCAATGCATACTGGAGCACGGCAGGTTACATATTCAGAGACTTACAGTTCAATCTGGCAATAGAAATGGGATCATATTATAGCATTTTAGCTTAATCTAGCAGAGTCAAAATTCCTGTAGGGCCCCATGGTATGTGCAGCCATATAGTATCCTATCACCAAGTGAGCAAAGAAGGTTAAAACAATGATAAAAATAGTTTGCACATTGTGGATCATTTACAGATGCTGAGGGAAATGTGGCACTGATTTAGAGCATCATCTCTAATCGACAGATTTATTTTATTCCTAACTAAGACCAACACAGATGCCTTTGGCAAGTTCAACAGATTTTGTGCTGAGGCTGTATCATCCATATCCAACATGAGTTTTCATTTTTAATCAGTTATGTGTTGTGACATGTGGCGCATGAATATTAGACATGAGCTTTATAACAAGGCCCATATTATGGAAAATCGTATTTTTCTTGTAATAAAAGAATTAGAAGTATTTTGTAAACAGTTTTCAAGAGGTTTGAAAGCATACAGTTGATATTGGTATTGGTATATGGAAACCACCCCGCAAAAAACAGTGTATCAAATTTGTCACGGCTGTGATGTCACAACCACAACTGCTTTTGCATACGGCCATCCATTTAGCCTGCAGAGAACAGTGTTCCGAATTTGTCCTGGTTGTGATGTCACAACCAAAAACACACTTGCATATGACCATCCACTAAGCCTTCAGCGCATTAGCACTAATGCTTTAGATTGACATGTTGTAGCTAGGCTAATCATGCTAACCATGCTTGAGCCAACTAATGTAAGGGACAGGATGACAAATCTACATTAGATCTACCCAAAGGAGAATCATCAGGTGAGTTACATTTACAGCAAGTCACCAAAAGTCAAGTCCAATAGGTGCTGATTGTCATTTTAACCCAGTACACAGTGAACTAAAACAACAGGACCATAGTGAGAAGTGTAGAACTTTCAAGGAGAATTATAATGAATTAATGGAGAAGTATATGTAGAATCCACAGAGAAGTGTACAGACTAATGGAGAAGTATATGTAATCCATGGAAAGTGTACAGAATCCATGGAGAAATGTACAGAATACATGGAGAAATGTACAGAATAAATGGGGAAGTGTGAAGAATTCACTGCAAAGTATATAGAACACATGGAGAACTGTATAGAATTCATAGGATTCATAGGGAATTCAAGTTTCTTTGCAAGAGAGATGCATATGAATCATGCTCAAGCACCAAAAACCAAAATGTGGGAGGTCTTTCTTCTCCCCTGAGTACCACTTCAGACTACATCACTCAGGCAGATTTTTAGCCAAGGCAGCGTTTTCTGTAGCCCAAATGAGGAAAGTAAGCCGTGATTAAATGAAGAATGCGATGTACTAGGTTTTGTCCTCCGCTCGTGCTCTGTGTGACCTGGAGATTTGGAATGACATTGTGTTTTTGCTGAGCCATACTAAAGCAGGTAAGTGGATCCCGGGGAGAGAGAATGGAGCAGGCATATGGTTACACTGCTGATTCAGCGTGGATTCGAACCACCAAGTATCCATATCAGTACTTAAAGAGTTCAGGTTCAATAGTTGCGTACTGTTAAGGGTGCATGAACTTGACATGTGCAATCCACCATGAGGCCATAGACTCCTACCGGACTAGTACTGCAGCACAGTTGAGGGATAAAAGCACACACCTGCACGGCCATGTGGAGAACTGTTTTTATTAGGCAAGAAATCACTGTATTAGACACAAATGGTGGACAGGATTTCTAACTTGAAATGTAACAGTAGTAAATAACCTGCGTAAATGCATGGGCCCAGCAGATGGGACTGTTAAATCCTATAGGTAGCATCAACATTCCTTAGATCTGGGTTTTTTCTTTATTTTTGCAATGAAACAAACTCAGCCTTGTCCACATCTTGTATCATTCTGACTCTGTAGTCTCTTATTGCAAGGTAAGAATTCCAATACGACATCTGGGGAGCCAAATTTTCTTCATGATGTTAATGGAGCCAGTACAGTGCAGCCGTGTTCTGAAGTCTTGTTTGTTAACCGAAACATCTGCAGTCTGTATATGATAAGTCAACCCAGCACACACACACAAGCTTAAACAAAGACACTAAATGCTGAACCAAACAGAACCAACACCAACATGCAAAAAAGGTTATGACCATACACTATCCAGGCCTGTGTCTGACTAATAAACCACAGACCACCCAACACATTTGTGTTGTTTTCTTACTTTTAAACTGGTTTAATAAGAAAACATTCCACACTAGATCATCCATTGGTCCTAATGCAATAATGAATAGATTAGAAAAGACTAGAGGATGGTCTACAGCAGTGGTCCCCAACCTTTGTTTCGTCACGGACCGGTTTAATATCAGAAACTATGTTCACGGCCCGACCTTTAAGGAGTGGCAGATAAATATACATATTTATACAAATAAATGATACGCATAAAAATGGGTATATTTTAAAAATATAATAATGGGGTATGTTTAAAATATAATAATAAACGTAAATCTAATGTGTACTCGCAGCTTTATTAACAGCATTTCATAAAATAAATTTTTCTGTGCAGCCTGCGGACCGGTACCACATGATCCACGGCCCGGGGGTTGGGGACCACTGGTCTACCGGCTACAGGATTGAAGGCCTAAGCTAAACTGACTGCTATCTCTTCCAATAATGAGAAACAGTAGAAACGACTCCTTAGCATGCGTTATGTTTTCTATTCAAGCTATGAAAACAGCTGATAGAAGTTTGATTTTTGGGTGGTCTACGAAGCTGATTTTTTTGTTCCTACATAAATAGGGGCAGGAATACAGCCCAGAACGTCCTAACTGCACAATTGAAGGTGCAACTGGAAAATTCAAATGCAAAGCTAACCTAAAGTGAGGGGGCCAAGTTATAATTAAAGAGTTCAGACTCTTCTGTTCTCTATTCAACATGTGTTCTTTGCATCTAGCCAATTACAGATCAAATACCTGGCAGTGTTCTCAGTTCTCAGGACGTGACTTGTGTGGACAGGATTCACGGAATGCATTTAAACACAAAGCAGTAGCAATACTGGCAGAGGAAAGATCACATAACTAGAAGATTTAAGCACAACCTGGTCTCAACCCGTTCTTCGCGGTTTCTTAAGGGTTTATTCATTTGTTGTGCTCCTGTCTCAGCAAAAACAAACTATTTCCACCATAACTACAAACCGTGTGTTTGTGTTTGTGTACATACTACCAATCACACATTGAAATTTTCAACATTTGCATATTATTCACTTAATATTTAATAAAAATATTATTCTTTGCTACCAAATAAACCTTTATTACCTTTATCAGCCAGATTATCCAATACTGTACTACTGACCAATTAAACACCACCTAGTATATTTATAATTATAATGTGGATCACCACACTGGGATGAAACAGTGAACGAGTGCATTTAAAGTTAAAGGACAGACTAAATTTCTCTGCATCACTGCACAACCAGT
>JBBPDC010000028.1:7303841-7331217 GCA_037974485.1 Hemigrammopetersius urotaenia
GAGAGAGTGTGTGTGTGTGTGTGTGTGTGAGAGAGAGAGAGAGAGAGAGAGAGAGAGAGAGAGAGAGAAAGAAGAAGAGAAGATGGAGAGAGTGAGAGAGAGAGAGGGGAAGACGGAGAGAGTGAGAGAGAGTGAGAATGAGAGAGAAAAAATGAGCAAGAGAGGAGAAGAGAGGAGAGAAGAGGAAAGAGATGTCTGCACTCTGGCTCAATACCAGCCAGGCTGGATCGGGTTGCAAATCTGTCTGAACGCCCGACTGCCTACAGGACGGGAGAGGGAGAAGAGAAGAGATGAAAAAGGAAGGGCTCCGGCGGGTCAATAACAACTGCATGCTGTTATGTGATGGGCATGGTCCATTACTGAGACTAAATATACATTTAGTACCTCGGCCAGATGTCTTTGTTCCATGTGTGGGAGATCTAATAGCAGAGAAAAAGCTGCAGTGGAAGCACTGCACCGTCTGCCCTTTGAGCTCATCCTGCCGAACATAGCAGGGCAAAGACGAAGCACTGCAGGTGCATCAGTAGCCAGCCTCAAAGAAGCAAACGTGCTATGATACAGTGCAGAGAAATCTAAGTGGCTTCATATGACTGGAATACAACAGCACTGCAACTGCATTAAAAATAAGAAATATATTTATACAGGTGCAAATGGACTAGAGCTACACGTAAATTATTTATATATTATTCACCAGTCTATTGATTATTATTTTATTAACCGTGTAATCGTTAGCCTTAAGAAGTTGCCCCTCACTTTATCCCAGTCACTGTTCAGCCCAACTGGTGCACCTGCAATATTGCAGTCCTCATTTGTCTGCCTATGAGGAGCATTTCTCATTTGGTTGCAAAAGTGCCTTAACTGAACTCACCACCAAATCCAGACTCAACATCTCTTACCCAATCTTTCTAGAAACACAGAATAGCCCCAGTCATAACTGACAGATATAGTGCCGAACAGTGAGCTTCTGCTTTAGTTTGAGCCATAAATGTAATAAAGATAATGCAAATGTCTTCTTGTTAGCATTAAGCTAACACTGGTGCACATTAAAGGGGACATCTTATGCAAAACTCACTTTTGGCATCCTTTTGTATTTCCATTTGGGTCTCTACTGCTCCTATAAACACACAAAAAAAACATCCATCCATTTTCTGCGAATCAACAGAAAGATTTTGGTGTCAGGAATCATATGCTTCTATGAGACATTTGGACGGCTCCCCCACTGTGACGTAATAATGGGAAAATTTGCAAAGAACTACCCTTCATCTGTCGAGCCCTCACCCACTAGATGAGTTGATCTGCCATTTTTGTCTGCTAGTTTTACGAGCACGTACAGCTGCAGGCAATGGCTAGTCACACATGAAGTGTTTTGTTCATCTCGCTCTGGGTCCGACCCTGGGTCAAACATATTGACCTGGATAGCGCCTCTAGTTTCGAACATTTTGACTTGTGTTAAACACGCAGTGTTAGCATGAGGTGGGTGGGGCGTGGCCAGCAATAGCTTATTTGCATAAAATTGACAGAGCCCTTAAACAGCTCGTTTTGAAAGGGATTGAACCTGTGAAGAATAAAGCTGGTGAGATCTCTTTATGTGAGAGTGATTTTGTGCAAAGGACTTCATGAGCATGTTTTGTATCGCCCATAGACCTAGTATTACTAAAGAGTTTTGCATAATATGTCCACTTTAACATATTATAATATCATAATTACAAAGCTGCCGCCACTATTTTCCATTTCTAACAACTGACTGAAACCTGATTACACTCATATTCATTGTCAGTGACGTACCTAAGACTCCCAGAAGGCCTAGAGCGATATTTCTCATGAAACTGGTCCCAAACATTGTAAGTGGGAAACAAATGATTGATTAACTCTTGTCACTTTTCAATTATAGTGGTAGTTAATCTATTGTGTCAGTCCAGCGCCAATGGGAGATTGACTCTGTATGAACTAAAAGTTACAGACTTTGTTTTTAGTTTCTCTGAAGGCCTACAGGGCCCTGAGGGTTTCCCACTGGGTGTTTTTACAGCTGCCTGACCAACATGGGAACACATTCAGGTGTTAGGTATAATGCATGTTTATATTAATTTACCATGTTATGTTACCATGTAAAGCGACTTGGTGCTTGTAATCTATACTCAGTCACTGTGGGTAAAGAAATTATGTCAAAAACAAACAAACAGTTTAATCACGGGCAAGACCTGAAGGGGCTGCAGGGAATAAGGTGCATAACAGGACCCATCTGCATGACAAGCAAAATGTTAGGCACAATGAAAAAACAAAAGCTGCATTTCCCCAGTGTTTGCCCTAATGCAAGTGTATCGCAGTGTGCACGATATTATAGCATTATAGGGCACTTCTGTTTTCAAGTAAATTATGCATAAACTTTGTCCCTGTATGAAGCATGGTTAGTCAACAATTTGTTGCAACATTAAAATGGACCACAGTTGGGAAAACAAATTCATTTAGTGACCAATGCAACAGAGCACAGTGCAAACAGGCTTGGGCTCGGACATCACAGACATCATCCAGACAGCCAGAAACGGCCTACTGGCTGCTGGTCAAACCAAAAATTTTTGTTCTGTTATCAACAGCGTGCGCTCCTCTGAGGAAAGGTCACAGAGTATCGTCATTGCTCTTCCGCTCCAAAAAACCGAGGGGCTTTTTAAAACCTACTACTGATATTTATTTATTTGTGTAATGACTTTTTAATCTCTCAGATCTGAGGCCAGCATACCCAGAGGCTCTGGAAAAGATGGACAGAGAGAAAAAGCGAGATAGCTACAGAGAGAGGGAAACATAAAAGGAACACAATCTAATTTGTCTCCAGAAGAGAACTGCCCCTGCGGCCAAAATGCCAATCATATGAATTTTTTGCTTTTTTTCGGCGCTGCGTTCGACTGCCGCCTCCATTTGATATTTAAACTAAAAGGTCCCTATCGTAGCCCCATCAAGTGGCTCACTGTCTTCTAATGTGCTTCAGAAAGAGGGAGGGCACGACCAAATGAAATGCTGAATGGCATTTAGCCTGAGGAGAGCATGACTCAGGCGTGATGGAACTGTCTCCAGTCCTCGTCCAAACCGCACATTACACACTGCGGCCTGAGTGCCTTCTGCGCAATCTGCCCATTACAATCCCTGCACTGTCCTGCTTCTGATAGGACTGCAAAAGGAGATGGAGCCAATCTGGGGCTGCATTTAGACAGTAGACTACGAAACTCAAAATCACATTTGCGTCTGCATGGCCTGGTCTATTTGAACAAATCTGTCGATTTAGATAATCTACTACACTCTTACAAAACAAAATGGGCTCTTTGGAGTGTTGTCTTAGGGGAACCGCTTTCCTGATGAACCCTTCAACTGCCAGTCCTTTAAAAGTAAAGTTCTCAAAAGGTCTTGGCTGGGTTGGATTGTTTAAAGGGGGCAAAAAATCTCCTGAACCTTTACACTATTCAACGCACATACAGGGCACTGGTGCACATCCTTGGTATCTTTGTGCTGCACTACACTACCTCAGTATATATTTGCTGATCTCTACTTCACAGTATATCTCCTGCTGTCCTCCTAAATACATGATTATTGTTCTGTTACACGGTCTACCTTTACTTTTTGTCTTAATATTGTATGTTCTGTTTTTGTGCTGTCTGTGCACCTGAGACTATAAAAAACATAGTTTCGTTTTAATCATAATCATACATAGTGTATGTGAATGGATGACAATAAAAGCTAACTTGACTTAATATCTTCACACTCATATGTCTCATATGCAAAAACAGTCCTTAATGAGTGTATAATATAAAATGCATTGAAATGTGGCCAATATTTAAACTAAGTAGATTTCATACCTGAAAGAAATAGTTTGACAAAAAAAAAAATCAAATTTTCAATTCAAACTCCCTTTTCCATGCATTTTGCCAGTCTTTGCTTTGCTTTGTATTCTATTCATGTATTCTATAGACTAGACATTTTCTGCTAAATCCTCTTTTTTACAGCAACTTCATCGGAATGCAGTTGGCAGCAATGGGTAGCATTACTCTCTTTATTGGCATTCTTTATTAGACCTTCAGCAACCACAAATCGTCTAGACAGAGCTAGTGGACCATAAATGGAAACCAAATCTAACAACTAGGTATAAAAGTTTGCAAAACACACCACAATCAAACAAGTATTTTATTAATAATTTGAACGAGTCATGCGAGATATTGGCACTTTTATACTACACAACATTTTCCACCAAATTCTGCGAGTAGGTGGGGCCAAGTTGCTCCAGAACAGTGAAGGAAAATACACTTCAGAGCATCGCCTTCTTCTAGGACCCTCCCACATGTTCAAATGTGTCAAAAAAAGATCATGGCCTCCGGAACCACAGGGGCAAGTGGGCGCTTGACTCGATGCTTTGTAAAGTACTGGGTTGAAGACCATCACTTTTTGGAATGATTTGCTCTCCCAAAAAGGATGGCATACTGTCAAATTAACATGAAAAAGAATCAAACTCAGTCAAAAATACTCAAAATTCATGTTTTATGAGTTGCTGGAAAACAGTAAAGCCTTTGTGAGTTCATGCTGAGGGAGATGAGCTGCAGACTAATCTGGAAATCTGATATACATGAATTGTATTTTTTCTGACTGTTGTCTTGGGCTGAAGATCACAAATCCTAACAAGTTTGCTGTCTGAGCTGAAGCGACTGAAGCTCGCAGGGTCAAAACAGACATCAAATGTCTGTTATTAGCATGTTATTAGCATGTTATTAGCATGTTATTAGCATGTTATTAGCATGTTGTACTAATTTCACTACGAAACACAATGTACTTAACCCTACCGTAATTTAACAGGACAAAATCATCCTGCATTTAATTCATTCACCAAGTGAAGCAGGGGGCAGCCAGGAACACCCTGGGAGCAGTGTGTGGGGACGGTATCTTGCTCAGGGTACCTCAGAGGAGCTTAGTAGGCTTGGGAATCAAACCCACGACTTCCTGATCGTAGGGCGAACACATTTGAACAAACTGTGTATCTCTGTCATGTTCATGTTTTTTTCCCATAATTTGAGATGAGTAAAAAAATTTTAGTTAAGAGGTCTTCTTCACCAAACTGTAAGAACACAGCCTGAAGGTAGTGACTGTGATTTGGATGTGTGTTTTAAACACTCATGAGTTTTATCCTCATTATAACTTAACACACATTACATGTATTTTAGAAAATGTCATAAAAAGCTGCCACCCACCATTTTTTTTAAAAATGTCATTTCTTTTTGATTGTTTTGTTTGAACTTTCTGCATCTGGCACAGGAGAAAAGACAGAAGGAGAGAAAAACATGAATGGCCTTGGCTATAAAAGTCCAAAGCACTGAAGCCTGATATCACAGGTCACTTCTTTTTTTCATTTCCCTTATGTGAAAAGTCCCATAAAACCCATAAAACCCCTGCTTTAATTTTTGCTTTCATATGTTTTTTGGGGGAGTTAAGGCTTGGCACATGCAGATGGTGCACCTCTGCTCAATCAACACAAAAGAAAAGCCCTAAACTCACCATCACGTACAACTGCAGAGCAGAGAGAGGTGTTGGAAAATCAAAGCCAGAGGTGCTTTTCATATCTCTCTCATTCAGTTTAACACTTCTGGTGGGCTGTATTTATGTGGCTATTTGAAATAAAACTTCATTTGAAACTTCATGTTTAAAACTTTATATTCAGGTACCAATAGATTAGAAACATCAGCCTTTGACCTGCCCTCACTGGCCATTTTGTTCCAAACACCTACCATAAAAGTGCTGATTACAGGTCGACAAATATTTACAGTATAGTAGCATTATTGTATAGCATTGTGTTGCTGCACAACTGATTAGTTTGCACTTACATGGGAAATGTTTCTGATAAAATGGTCAAAAATGCAGACACAAGGTAACAGTTGCTAATTTTTTTATTTTTTTTGTCATACATGAACACAGCGCTGTGTTAACAGTGTGAAATTCACTCTCTGTATTTAACCCATCCACCAAGTGAAGCAGTGGGAAGCCAGGATAAAAGCATTCGGGGAGCAGTTTGGAGGAGCCAAACCTTGCTAAAGTGGTGCTACTAGCAGTCCTGGGATTTGAACCTATAGCCTTCTGATCACAGGGGCAACTCCCTACCCAGCTGCCCCTATAAACTGACAGCTCAGTTTAATGTCAGGGCCTTATGCAAAATTCTGAAATGCTGTGGCGATCTTTACCAGCACATAAAACCATATAAAAGCTGAATAGACTAATAACCAGCAGTTGGCTGATCAAACAAAAAGTCAAGCTGATTTATATATCATATTACCATGTACAAGGGTCATTCAATGTGCTTTATGGGCATATAATACAAAATAAGATTAATATCACTATGAAACACAATGTACTTAAAATGTGCTCAACCCTTCCTTAATTTACCCTCAAAATACACCCCCTTCATTTGAATTAAGTGGCTGTTACTATAGGAAACTGACCCCTTAATTTTACCTTAAATTAAAATTGAAGGCATGAGTGTGAAACCCATTAATCTTAAATTAATTCAGGAGGTTCTATTATTTAAGTGGCTGAATTGAAAACAAAAAGGGAAAATTCAGTAGTTTCACCGCTTAATCTGTGCACATTTCCCCTCCATTTTCCTTCATTTCCTGAATGGGAAATTCATTTCAAAATAGTCATTTTAAGGAGTAAAATTAAGAGGTTTGGTTTCGTAGTGTATAAAATAATAAAAGAAATAAAAGAATACATAGGTGATCAAGAAAACAAGATTGAAAGGGTAAGCGAAGTGCCGATATTTAAAAGAAAGTGACGGAGAATTGTAAGATCATTATCAGCTTTAACAGTTGGTGCAGATTTGATACTGACAGAACGTTACAATAGTCAACCCTGCAGGAAATAATGGTGTGGATACAAAGTCTTTAACTTTAGTTGTTTTTAAGGTGCCAAAATGCTGATTTTTTTTTACAGCTTTAATGAAGTCACAAAAAACAAGACCTCCATCCACGATCATGCCAAGATTTTTTACATGTGTTTTAAGGTGGGCACTGAGAATTACAATCACCACTCTGTCCTTACTGAGACACTGTAGTAGTGTACAACAACAACAACAACAACAACAACAACAACAACAACAACAATAATGTAATAAAGGATGGTGAGTCTTTAATTAGCATGTCATGACTTTGCTCAAAGACCCAGAAGTAACCCTCATAATTTTGTGAGGGTTTCACACCAAACTTTTCTTGCTTTTTCACTGAGGGCTGTTATTACCTGAAATATGCTTCTGATTACATGGGCATGAAAAGGAGAGGCACAAAACAATAATAGGTTCAATTTCAAAATGACATTAGCCAGCCACTGCAGAGTGCAGCTCTTTCATTACCTCATGTTTGCTCTTCAGAATGCAATTTCAGAGTCATTTTCCTGCAGACTTCGGTTTGTGAATCTCACCGCAGTACTATTCCTACTTATTAGGAGGGATAACGTCCTTTTTACACAGTTACGATGTTGTTGCTTAATCAACCATTAGTTAGGTTATTCAGCATTAATTAGGCTAACACTGTCTGTTCTATGTGTTACCACATAGAATGTTCTGCAGGTTTAAAACCTGAAATCAAGTTTCAGTTTTGATCTAAAGGCTGAATGTAAGACACCTCACTGACAGAGGACCTAAAGTCAAACCTTTAGTTCAGAGAAAAGTGTCAGAACTTACAATATGACTTTTTTTTAGTAGAATAAAGGGAGAAGGGAGCAGACAAAGAGAGAATGAGGGATCAGTTCCTTCACACCCCTCAATCCTGTTCCTCCTACTACACTAGAAGAGAAAGAAATAAAATGAGTATGAATGAATGAATATGAAGAATATGTGAGAAGAAGGAAAATCAGATGTTTTATTCTAAACCAAATTTAGAAAAGTAGTGGAAAGTAGTTCTTGTGTATGTACAAAAAAACAACAACACAGTTTACTTGTTTGAGAGAGAGAGAGAGAGAGAGGGAGAGGGAGAGGGAGAGAGAAAGAAAAGCAAAACAGGACCTGGCCGCTGTGTGAATTCACTCGCTGATCCTCACAGTTACTGAGTCTATCATGACACCTACCCACCCAGTGCTTCACAGCCGCCTCAAATTACCCCGCAGTACATTTTCCCACAGGTGGGCCTTTTACTGTGTTTTCCGAAGCTGACCTGAACTTCAGTAGGAACCTCACAGTTTGGGTACAGTTTGAAAAACAGGGTCTATTGGGACTTAATACACTTGACATTAAGTGCTATACCTCGAACAAATCTCCCTTAACAACCTGGCAGAATGCAGCGTGTTGCATAGCAAAGTGCATGTGTGTGTATAACGAGCAGTTGTAGAGTTCAGTATCTATAAAAACATTACAGGGAGCAGTAGGCATATTTCACAGTGTCAGCGTCTCTGGTAAAATCATTAGAAGGTGTGGGTGAGGAGGACCAGGCCTGGGGGGTAAAATGGAAAAGAGAGAGAGAGAGAGAGAGAGAGAGAGAGAGAGATAGAGAGAGAAAGAGAGAGAGAGAGAGAAAAGAGACGGAGAAATAGAGACGCAAAGATTAACTGATTAAGTCTAAACCTGACAAATGAGACTTTACTATCAAGCAATCCATCAGCAGATGCTGGGAATTCATTAGGAGACTAGTCTGCATCCACACAGGAGTTTCTCATGGATACAACTTTGTGCAACCTCCTCTTGTGCAAAAATAACACTTCTTTTAAGAAAAAAGCATGGTTGTCCAGCCACTGAGCAAACTTCGGTCTGTATTTATACTTCCTCTTGCATACACAGATCTAATTACAGATTTCTGCTCCTGTACCTGCACCAAAAAAGGCCACCCAAGCCAGTTACATGTTATATCTCCTCTGCATACCCCCAAAGGCCAAAGCAGCTAATGCTCATTTATTCAGTAATTTCTTGCTTATCAGCGAACAGCTTGTGAATTTGGACCTAGCCAATCCTGGCACAGAACGCGAGTCTTTCCGGAATATGGCTGGGAAAAAAAAACAACACTTTTGTCGGAAGTTGGAAATCGACCCTACTGACCCTCTCCAACGGCGGGGAGATCACAGGTTAAACGGCACCGAGGGCTGCTGGCGCTTCCACTTGTTTAGTGGATGAAGGGAGAACGGAGGGAGTGAAAGTGATGGATGTGAGAGAGAGGAGATGAGACAAGTCCCATATGCTCTCGGTTTTGACTAAAGCAGGACTCTCACCCCCTCTGGACGAGAGCGGTCACAGTGAGGCATACACAACCCTGCACAGGCATGCAAGCCCACTCACGCATATTATAAACAAGCCAATGAGGAGATTGAAACCAGACCACCTGTTTGGGAAGGATGGGTTCCTGTGCTCTTCAATCTGATCTTATCTGCGCTTTGGTCTGCTAATCGACCATGAAGACTGCCAGGTAGAGAAGTGTCATGGCTGCGCACAGGGTGTTTAATAGTGTGCTGATCAATAGACCTGGCTCCACCCACAGATGTGTTCTTTTGCAGCGGTTAGACAAAATTCTGTTTCACTCCAATTGTGTTGACAATACAAAGTTAGGCTAAAGCCTAGACTATCAGGGATTTCCAAATGTAATTTGCACTGCAGTTTAGTATAAGACCAATTTTAAACTACATCTGGATAACTGCAGATGAACAGCGAGTTTTAACGCCATGTAACCAAACAGGACTATACTGTCATACTAGTGCTAATATTTGTTCAGTGAATATTAGATCAGATATAGCATTATAACTGCATATATGTGTATTCATGCGTGTGTGTGTGTGTGTGTGTGTGTGTGTGTGTTTGTGTTTCAATTCATTAGAAATGGAATAAAATCACCACATTTTATTGCCAAAAAGAAAGTCACACAGCTGATCAGTCACTGTAACCATAACAGAAGGCAGCAAATACCAGTGGACAAACAAAGTAACTGAAATCCTTCTTATCAAAGAAAAAAGTGTTAACAGACAGACATCTCCTGATCTTATTCGCCACGGCACCCTGTCTCTGCGAGCTCACGATATGATCAGATTAAAGCCATTATCAGATTTATCAGAGAATCAGATAAAGAGGCTTGGATTTGGATCAGTTATCGGGATTTTCGGGTACATTAACCCTACAAACAGAGGCAGATAAAGACAAGCTTCTCGGGAATCAGTAAACACTAACTGCTTATTTCAGTGTACAGTCATGAAATTGGAGCAAATGGCCCATTTTTCCCCTGTGTTTTCTCACTTTGTGTTAAAAGGAGATCTGCAGTCTGAATTATTTATCACATGCTGAGTTTTTTGGTAAGTTACTAAACAACAGTAGCGGTGAAGTGTTTAGAAAGAAATCTGATTCTATATATATGGATTTAGTGTGATCCATATATATAGTCTTATAGTGTTATAAACATGATGAATTTATTCCTGCCAAAAGGTTATTTTCTCATAAATCTAATATTGTGTGCATCTAAACACACTAATTGATATAATGCTACTCGAGGAATAACAGTCTTCCCCTTGTGGAGAATCTTCAGCCTGCTCTTTAGGAGTGAGTGAAGTCATCAGCCCACAAGGTGCATTGTATTCAATAACAACACAAAACCATTGAACAACCTTGCGAGCGAAAGGCACTGGGGGCTTTTCAAACACACGTTAAGGCAACCAGTCACAGGACAGGGGTCAACCAACCGTGAAGGAAGTGCCATATTGAAATTACTCCCTATGATGGGTTTAGTTCAGATGTGACAGATTTGCATAGACGCCTTTCAATTTCCATCGTGGAATAGTGGATCGGCTCCAAGTCAATTTCACAATGTACCCTTTGAGCGAGCAAGTGCAGAATGTGAAAAATGGCTAATCTCATCTCTGGATCTGATGTAGGCATGAGCGCCTATGAAACGTGCTGCACATTCACATCGTGCTTGGAATTGCAGTCAGTGTACTTGTACAGTTTTGAGTACAGCGTCTGTGTAAGTGCATGTCATGTATTGAATGACTTTCTGGCAAGAGTTCATATGCAGCTGTACAAAATGAGTGGACAGGAATGACAGGCATGGCTCTAAGACAACAATATATCAAACTGGCTTTAATCCCTGCAGATACATTTCAGTGACAAACACATTTGCATTAATTTGGGAAAAGTACACGGTCATGTTCAAGTCTGCTCTGAAGAAACCATCAATCAAAGCAAACCTTCTGGTTTAAAACGGCTCTCTACTAAAACTCCCTTCACGCCTGCTTCCATCAAACGTGTCTCTTATTAGATTAACCTAATTGAGTTAAGCCGATGTTTTATCAGTACCTGTGCCCTCACAGTGACCTCATGTGTCGCTGTGTGAAGTGCGAGATCAAGTTTGGCAGCGCATTACCCAAATGGAGCATATCTGATTGGGTTAGAGTACCTTAAGGGAGTGCCATATGGGCTGGATGACCTGAAAGCAATGCTGTGTAGTGGTAGAGAAGCAGCAGTCAAGTGTTTGTGCGCAATATGTACCCGTTTCCTAGAACACGTGTGGCCTTTTCCAGTCTAAACAATCGGCAACATTAGAGCCATGAGACACCAAGAGCGTTCAGAAGTAGAAAGGTAAATACTGAAAATAGCTTCAATTAGACGGACCTTTTTCACCTAAAATGGTAAGGGTAGACAAAAAGAATGGCTAAGATGCATTTCAGGAAATCTCATGAAACCCATGAAAAAGACTGAATATTTCAACGAAACAATGGAAGCCACAGTCAGCACAATTATGAAATGCCACTGGAAACTTATGGGACTTCTTTGGGAAATGTGTGGGAAAGAAAATCCCAAACTGTGAATGATTTGTGGACAGCACTGACTAATGCATGGGAAGATGTTCCTTTAGACAATTACGGAAAAAAATAAAATAACAGTAAAAGAAAGTGGTCATCAAAGCTAGTGAAGGACCTACAGAGACCCTCCCTCAAGAGGAAATGGCAAATATATTCTAAAACATGTAACATGGCAAGTAGACATTGATTGAATGGGAGTAATTGAAAAAAAAGAACAAATTGTTGGCTTTGTGGACAGAGACCACTTTATGAAAAGTTTTCCATCAACATTTTGTAATGAGTCTCTCTGAGTGGTGTGATATGAAACTGTCCGTTATAGAGAAACAGCAGCGGTGATAGGATCCAGATATATAAAGCGTTTAGTGGCTTTACCTCACAGAAAATTATGGTTATGAATTGCATGATGCCTGAGACAGTGTTTTGCCATTTTTGAGAGAAGGATTTGGCCTAAAATGAATTTTCAGACCTAAATGTCTTGTCAGATATTGTGATGAGGCAGGACTGGTAAAGTGCAAGTACTTACCTGCAGATGCCGTTTAAAATGTGAAGTTGTTCTGCTGGATTCATGAACAGGTACCACAAGGCTTAAAGACCACGCTGAGGTTTCCTGAAGTTTTAGGAGATACATCACAAAAAAATCTTTCACAGAGATCTTGTCAGAAATGTCAGATTTCCAGTTTAACTGGGATTCTGAAACCTCAGTGTTAGAACAGCAGTCCAGAGTTTATACACAAATCCTTCTCAAAACAGTTCAAGGTCCTTCACAAAAGCAATCAAAAGTCAGTCAAAAATCCCTCCAATCTAACTAGCACAACTAACACACCTTCAACATTGCCCCTCATTGGTCTATGTTTAACTACTGGGTTATGAACCTTCACCTTTCATAGAATTATGGGAAATGTAGTTTTAATCAGATGTAGGAAAAATGTTATGGAATTTTCTTAAAAAAGAAATAACAGTCATTTTAGAAATGATCACACAACATTTATTTCATGTTTGTCATATATATGTATTTCATTCCCTTTTAATGTAGAATAATTAGCAGATCAAGTCATATTATCTTAGAAGGTGAAATTTTGTGTCATTTATTATACGTTTTTTTGCCTGGCATTTGAATTCAGTTATAATTATATTTCCCTTCAGCTGCATCAATTCTAATTCAAGTTTCAGTTCCAGGATATCAATTGAAATTTACCTCTCTAGGGCATCCATGAACGATCCATGACAATCCCAACCCGGCTACACAGCTGTACTCTGTAAGAGTATTTCAGTTCATTACTAAAACAAAAATGTTTGTCTTCAAACTACCTGATTATTTCAAGCCACTAATGTCAACTGCACTGAACAGTTTTGCTAAAATGTCACAAAACAGAGAAAAGCTTCATTAACGTGAAGATGAGTCACGAATGGCTTGCAACGTATAAGGTCTGATTTAATTGGCTGAGGATCTCCTCTCAGCTTTGTGTATCCTCCATTTATTATTTAGTGTGTAATCAGTGATCAGTACAAAAACAATATGAAGCAATTCCTCTTGACTGCAAAGCCACAAGCTTTTAAAAACTATGTTCTCAGACAGAGGTGAACTGCCTGTGGACTTATGATGTCATGCGAGTGGACTGGGTCATATAGTATGTTTTTGCAGCGTAATACACACACAGTTAAATCAGGGCATGATTGACGTTTTGAGAATCATGTGCACCACACATTTTGTTTTTCCCATGACCTGAGTGAGAGAGAGTCATGGCAGGTGAATCTCAGTGTGTGGTTTCCACAGGACTGAGATTTTATCATTCTCCCCAGAAAACACCTGGTCACCATCCCAGTCAGCATGTCACATCGGCTGTGCCCGCTCAGTTCATTTGCCTCCTGTTTCTTATAGTAAACATATTTTTGGTTTTCATCATTTATATCCAGGAACCCCTTTAAAATAAACTCTGTCTAAACCAGGAACACCTCCCACATTGATCACTCCACATCCAAATTGAGCATCCAAACAACACTGCCAAACATGTTACGTCCAGTATTTGTAGCCGCCAGAGAACGTCACTACCGGCATCTGCTCATGTTTATTATCAAACTATTTATCCTGAATTTGAAATCGCTGTTTGCCCATTTTCCAAGCAGAATGCCTTGAACATGAGTCTGATCAGCACACCATAGACTCTGGCACAGCATTACCAATGCGGTTCCGACGCAGGCCTTCACGGTTCTTCACATCTGTGGGACTGGGACAAACAAATATTTGCTTGAGTTGTTGCGTAAGGCAGAGTGTAATGAGTTGGCAGGGGCTTGAGTGGCATATGGTGTTCCTGGCCACCCATCATTTCAGGTGAAGAGGATGCGCCGCATGGAAACGTACTCAGAGTCAATGCCAGGAGCTCCACTCTCAGCATGGGGGAGTTCATTCTAAGCCTGTTCTGTGAAGTGAGGGGCTAATCAAAACAGATTGAGAGAAACAAATCGATACATCTCAAAGACTCCCCGATCTTAATGTCTGGAGACCCCCACTGCCTACACCACTATGCTCTGTATAAAGCAAAGCTCAATGGGCCTATGGGCTTCAGAGTATGGCTTCGTTGTGGTATTTAACATTTACTGCAGTCAAAGTTGAGCTGCCTGTGGACTTGTTATAACGTCCTGCCAGAAGACCAGGTCACATACGGCAGTTTTTATGGCACAACAGACAGCGCATCGAACTTTAGTGTTCTAGAGACCATGTGCACTACACATGCCTGGCCTTCAGTTTACATACACCCTTTTCAGCTCATTGTAGTCATCAAGCCCTTCATGGCCTGACTGAGCTGCAGCAGATCCTGGTATAGAACAAGTCCCATTTCCCATAATTGTACTATCATTCATGACAAATGAGCATTTGTGCTTGTTTGACACGAGCCTTTCATCATCAGAGCCTGAGCCTTTCGTGGGAGGTGATGCACGAATATAATTCAGACCCTTGAACAATGCTATATTGGAGCATACAATTAAATTATAAAACCATTTTCTATACTCCACATCGATGCAGATCTGGGTTTTTTATCATCCTGAAAGCTAGTTGGTCAATACTGCTTAGCATAAGTAGTTAATTATCATTTGGATCCATTTCTACAATCATAACATTTCTTCTCAATAGGCAGCCAGTCTAATGATAATATATATCACATGCACAATTACAGAATGCATATTAACTTGTGGAACTGTTGTACTACACAGTGCTGCATTGTGTTTAAATGAGCTAGGCTGAATAGACAATATGCACCTCTTGTTAAACTGAAACCATTATAATAATAGTCTAAAATAAGCCACACCCCTGGTTGATAGGGTTCAATTCAGTCTTACCCAAACAGACATCACATCCTACCGTTGGTCAAAAACAAATAAAAGTAAAAGATGTGCTACTAGCCCCATGGCCCTACCAGATTGGGAAGATATCTGGTTTATGGCTATGCAATCTTAATGAGAGCAGTCAGATTGTTTTTTTTTTTTTTACTGAGCATGCATGAATGATGAATGATATCACATTATATTCATAGGCAGTGCTGCAGCAGTGGCTAACGCTGCAGGAGCATTAAAGAATTTGACCTTTTCCACCTTCTTCACGCAATCCATCTTTTCCAACTTCCATGATCAGAGGAGCTCAGAGCTACTTTAAGATGAAGGTTTGTGCGGCTAGTTAATTCATTTATTGTTGTCGTTCATGACTCATTATTCATCTGACGTGACTGAGTAGGATGCGTGCATGCAAATAGTTTCAAGGCACAGCTATATTAACTGGTAACCAACTTTGAAAAAAAAAAATTATGATAATTTACCCCAGTGCATATATAGCTTATATTACCAATCCACCAAACCACCATTACCAATGTTTTGGTGTTCAGTGATAAAATGACTTTCAATTTGCTGAAGGATGCATTCAACTTGAGAATTCCTGCACCGTTGGGACTTGACTTGAAATTGTTACTAGCAACTCACCGACCTGTTCCCAGCTCCGCTTTTGAGTCTTTTTATAAAGTGTGGGACTAATATAGACAGATGGAGAAACTAATCAATACATCTAAAAGACTTGCAGCTCTTATCATCTGAGCACACACACATGCTTTGTAACCACTCTCTTTACCACTCTTCATGTTCATCAGCATATTGTGTTTGGGGGATGGTGGATAAGAACATGTGTCTATATGTGAAAGGGGCTTTACGAGAAACATGAGCATTTTCCCTCCATACCATTAATCATTTGTTTAA
The DNA here is from genome assembly GCA_037974485.1 of Hemigrammopetersius urotaenia. NCBI lineage: Eukaryota > Metazoa > Chordata > Actinopteri > Characiformes > Alestidae > Hemigrammopetersius > Hemigrammopetersius urotaenia. Next base: position 7,319,865 of record JBBPDC010000028.1, read on the forward strand.
CAACCTTGACCAACACTTTCTCAACAGCCCTGCTCACCGGCATCGGTAGTGTCTGGAAGGACTGTTAAAGATTGTTACGAGAAAGACCAGCTTTTGCCCCTCAATACCATTAATCATTCTTTCGGTTCATCCCCCTTTCCTCCCCCTATCAGCATGTCCATATAGATCCACGTAGAGTGATGTTCCCTTAAAAGCCCTTATTAAAAATCAACCTTTATTAAATTACTGCAAGGCCTGGCTCCACTGGGAGACCCTGGTCAAACACTGCCTGTATCTGTGTGGTCTATTCTTTCTCTATCTTCATATTATCTCAAGCAATCTCTTTTTGGGTATAAGAACTTCGAACAGTAATACAATGACCTGAAAATGATTCCTGTTCAGATTGTTTACACTGGCATTATATAAAGCAGTATTGCGCTATATTACTGAAAGGTAAGTGTTCGTAAGGCTACATGATACCTTGTCAAATGAAAATAAACCTCCAGAAACATTTATAAAGGTTTACTCCAACATGTGTCCGTTGCTTTTGTTGCACTCAGCAAGTGCAATGATAATAAACACTTGTTGCAATAAGTTTCAGAAATCCCAATGCAGGTTTATGTCGGTTTCCATGAAATGTATGATTTCTTTTTTGTAAGATACTTGATTAAATCCAAGGGGAAAATCAGGTCTCTGTATTTAACCTTTCCAAAGCACGAACTCACACACACACACACACACACACACACACACACACACACACACACACACTAGAGTAGTGAGCAATTAGCGCACACACCAGGAGGCAGTAAGCGTAAACAGTCGGCGCGGTGGTCAGCCATATAGCCGCAGTGCCCAGGGAGCAGCTGGGGGTTAGATGCATTGTTCAAGGGCGCTTTAGCCAAGTGTGTAGAGTGAGAGTAAAGCGCTTATCATACACACTCACTAACATCATATTCTCCACCACTAGCTACTACAGCAAGTTACAAGACAGCACGATTCTGCCCTGGTCCTGGAAGGCCATTGTGTCCAGCATAGGATTTGTGGGTGTGTTTGAGTAGAAGGAGAACCAAACCATTTCTTTAAGGCTTTGTTTCCCAACCCTTGTCCTGGAGGCACATTGCCTAACACATTTCAGTGCTTCATTACTACCAACACACCCAAACCAACTAATTAGCTTATTAACAACCTCCTACTGAGGTGTTGAGGATATCTCTGTCTTGTCATGTTTTATTATCTGCCCTGTGTGTCTGTTTGTAGCTTTCCATATCTGTCTGTCGATCTATCTATTAGTCTATTTTTCTATCTACCTAACCACAAGGAAAACACTCATATGTGCAAGGCAGTGTGCCTCTATGGCCAAGGTTGAAAAACAGCTCTAAGAGCATCTATATGCTTACTGTTAACCACATGTGCTCCTCTGCTCTAACAGAGAAACAGATGGTAGAAGTGATTACCATGGTATAGTACTCTTTTAAGTTGGTATTGCATCTTGTGGTATTTTAGCAGGATGTGCACAATCTCCACTTCAGATGAACTCCGGATGAGGGCGTGCCCTCTTGAGCACATGTATGCAACTATAACACCATCCTAAGACATTTTCTGTTACGGTCGTGTCTTGCATGCCACGCTCCCGGCCATTCTGGTCACCGCTTCCCCCTCCTTCCGATACTACTCCCGTTTTGATTTCTCCCACTTACTTGATTATCAGCACCTGTTCTGCATTTCCTCTCACTACTTAAACATGGCCTGAAGGGGAATCTAGCGTCCGTTTGTATTGTATATGCCCTCTGTTGCAGAAGAGTTCGCAAAAAAGTATAGTTGTCAGTCTCTCTCCCACTTCAGAAGACAAGGTAGAGCACAGTGGCTGGACTTGGCACTTCCTGGACTTCCCTCTCCTGTACCATGGTGTTTTTTGGAACTGAGTCTTCTGAAGCAATGCTGAGTTCCTCTGGAACTGTTTCTGCCTAAGAATATTTAAGATGCCACGCCCAACATCCCCTTTCCCACCAAAAAGCTCAAATAAATATCACACTATGACACTTACACTATTTTCCTAGACATCCTTATTTACTGACACTTATCACAAAAATCGGAAAGCACATTAATGTTCCTTCAAGCTATATCAACAAAATCAAACACCTCAGTGACAATAAAGGAGAGACTACAACAGTGTGACCTTTCACACTCATTCAAAATAAATATGATTTGAATTTAATAACTGCAAATCTATGTATTCTGCCTAAAACTGCAGTTTCTCCTTGTAGCACTGTTTCAAGAAGGTCCTGGGTTTGATTCCAAGGTGGCTGAGGGTCCTTTCTATATGGAGTTCGTATGTTCTCCCCATCTCTGCGAGGGTTTCCGCCAGGTGCTGTGTTCTTCTCTGTGTTCCTCCCACAGTCCAAACATTTGCATGTCAGGTTATTTTTTGCTTTTTCCACACTAAAATTCAACAGTCCGTCACTTTGTATTGCAAATTGTTCTTGTATTCGCTCCTGGCTGCAGTGTGACACCAGAGCAGCTAAAAGTCTTGTTAGTCGGATGGTGTTCGCCTGGATGCGGATGTCACTTGTTTGACTTTCACTCATTCGACAAAATTATTATGTTCAGTGTACAACAGCATAAGTTGTGGTTCCTATGATCACAGTGCACTGATAGTAATAAAGCAATAAATACTCCATGAAGTCTTTTAATTAATGTGTACAACAACGGCTTGGCAGTGCAATTTGCCAGTGTTGTTCTGCTGCATGTCAGGTATGCTCAGTATAGTGCTTGCTTGTCCATCAGTTTAGTGTTAATGAGCTTGTTATCAGGTTGAGCTTGTTCTGTAAAGATTAACCATTCTCTCAACAATAGCTAAAACAGAATATGGCGCTTTGATTGTAATCAAATTTCCTTGTACATGTAAAACCATGTTTTGCATGTTGTGTAGCACAAGTGGTGAAATCTCTTGGCTAAACAAGGCTGCAGAGCTGTGCTGCAGTCAGGATAAACCGAAACAGCAACACACAGGAAAGAAAAAGGACAGGTTCTATTAACCCTGCACTCTGCGGGTCAGCTTTATTTGTGACCTGAATGGATCAGCATGTCCCTATCTCTTGCATGGATGTAAGTGTATGTGTGTGCACGTGCATGTCTGTGTGTGTTCAATCCATTAAGGCTTCCATCACAGGCGACCTATTCGCATTACTCTGAGCAAGAGCTAATGGAGCCTTTGTTCCAGTCACCCGGGGTGCAGTTTGTGGGCTGCGAGGGGCTGCATGTCTCCACTGCATGAGCATTTTACCTATGTAGCGGTGCCATACCTACTGAAATGAGCATTATTTTACTAAATACAATGACTGTTATTATATTGTATCATGCCTGAGTGGGATGCATGGAGTTAAATAATGACTTTTGTGCTGCTTTCTGTGGTGTCCATTATAGAAATCAGACCCTTTGGTGGAGACAGGTAGACAAGGGGGCAAAAGAAATTGCTAAGAGGGCGCCACTAACTTCAGCATATAAACAGCTGGGAATATAGGTGATATTCAGTGATATTCATTCCAAGAATGATTTCGGGCAATAAAAAAGTACATTTACACCAAAATACATGTATAAATATTTGTTTAGTAGTATCAGAGCTACATGCAAAGTATTGCAGTACTAAAAAGGGATAAAGTATTGAAAGGCTAAGTGAAATCTATAAAATCTCTGTAGCTAGGACTTCAAGAGCTGGACTGAATATTAGCTTAACTACCAACATAATTATTATGTGGCCATGGAATTAACCACATGCCAATTTCCAACCAAAGGAACTGATTTTGTGAAAGGAAAATGTCACTGTTGGCTTTATGGAAGTCCTAAATATGTCACTGACTGTGAATACGAATCACAGTCTGAATCACAGGACTGCTAGTGGTACCACTGAGGCACCCTTGAAAGAAGTACACGATGCTCCCTCTGTTGGTGCTGTGGCATGTTCATATACAACTAGAAGGGGCCACTTTGCTTTAATCTAACCGGGTTTGAGTCTGTGCATTAACACACAGCAGCCACTCTGTTTCTAATACGCTAGAGTTGTAGTCTGACTTTCAAAAACAAATTCTTACACATGAGCATCATAACAACTGGTGCTCAGGTCTATCAACATCAGAACCAACCAGGGCTGCTGGAAGAGCTAGGAGTTCTTGGCCAGCTATGGGGACCAGTCTTCCTGACTTCTGCATCTCCTGGCCGGGGTAGAGGACACCGTATGTGTGGAAAATAGGTGGGGGTCTGTGTTAGGCTGAAAGCTAACTATAGCCAGCTGGGCCTCCTGTTCACCCTAGTTTCCAATGTCTGTTCCCTGGACAATAAACTGGACTCCATCTGACTCCGACACACTACCTAGCCTGAGTTTTGTGTGAGGGGAGACATGGCCATTCAGCAACGGCTCTGTCTGGTAAAACTCAAGGTGGGGGATTGCATGTTTACATTTACAGTGAATGATGTATGAACACTGTGCTAGTCTCTAGATACTGCTCATCGCTGGTGGAGTTTACAGGGGTGAACCCCACCCCCACTTCTCAGATCATATTTCTGTTATGCTAATCCCTGTGTACAGGCTACCTTCCTGTGACTGTCTGGACTACCTTCCAGATGAGCTGAATGATCTCTCTGCACTGTTTAAGGCACAGTAAGAACTGTTCAGCAGATGATGCCATCACAATCACCTTTCACTTGGCCCTCATCCGCCAAAAGGACACTTATGCGAGAATACTGTTTATAGGCCTCAGTACTCAACAACATCATCTGTCAACATCTGGTAGGAAAGCTGAGACCCAAATACCACTGTCTGCTGGGCCTGAATAATTCCCTCTGCAACTGGATCCGGGATTTCCTGACCGGGAGTCAATCAGAATCAGGAGCAACATCTTCAGTGCACAGGAGCCCCACAGGGGTGAGTGCTCGGTCTACTGCTGTTCACGCTGCTGACCCATGACTTGTAAGGCAAGGCACGGTTCAAAAAACATAAAACATGGTGGGTTTGAGGGAATGACAGCAGAGTAAAGAAAGGAGGTACAACAGACTGGTGAAGAACCAAAAACCTGTCTCTTAAAGTGGACAAAACAAAAGAGATGGTGGCTGACTTGAAGAGCACACCCAATGATCACTTTTTGCCATGGAGCTTGTTCAGAGCACCAAATTCCTTTGTGTTCATATCACAGAGAACCTTACATAGACCCTCAAAACTAGCTCCACTGCCAAGAAATGCCAGCAGCATCTCTACTTCCTGAAGGGACTGAGAAGAGCTCCTCTCCCAACTCCACGTTTTTTTTAACCATGTTCAACAGAGAGACTATAGGGAACTTCCCGAGTAGCTGCATCATGCCATTATTGGGAACTGTACCACATTCCTTCTCCCCTGACAAGCTACCAGCATTGTTTACGATCCCAGGCAACCCTCCCACACTATCTTCTTCCTCTTGCTGTCTCCCAAAAGGTTCCGTAACATACAGCCATTCACTGCTAGAATGGGAAACAATTTCTTCCCATAGGCCATCAGACTTTTAAATCAGAACTAAATGAGAACTGTACTCCCCATATGCAAGAATCCCCATCGTAAACAACTCATAATGTACCTTTCCCTTTATTAATAGACAATTACGTTGATTCTGCTGTGCATTTAATTGCTTGCCAGCCAGAATATAATATCTTTTGTAAAACTGTATTCATTCACACTAGTTAATTGGCTGCACTGTATGCTGTCCTGTCCTGTATTATTGTATTGTACTGCATTGTATTATTATGTATTGCTTTGCACGCTGTTGTGTTTTAGAGTCTTTCTTTTTGCACTGTTTATTCCGGTCCACAATTACATAGTCTGTAATTTTATGTTGCATCAAGGTTTTGGTGCAACAGTTTTGTTTCACTATGTAGATGGTTGAAATGACATCTACTTGACTGCTTGAGAATAAGTGGAAGCTCTATACCAGCAAAACAGTACTAAAGTAAAACAGCATACAAGGTGAACTATATTTCTCTTACAAGCTTCTAGTGAAACATGGAATGTCTTTTATACATTTCAAATGTCTGTGTTTAATCTAGAGCCTAAGAATGTTCCTAAACAACCACATTAGCGCTAACACACCGTTGGATGCTAGCAGACCACTTTTTGGCTGGGTTACAGCCTTAAATGAAGGTTCTAGCTATGACTGTCATGGTTCACCACAGTGAAAATGGAACTTGCTTGGCATTTGCACAAAGTCAGTCCTGTCCCTAGACTAGATCCCACATTGCACAATTCTACACCAGTAAACACATGTACACAGCTATAAAAGGCAACAGGGCAAGTGATTATAGATTATTTGTCACATTTTGACCACCAGATATCCTACTTTATACACTGTGGCACTGCTGAAAGGAGACATTGGGCTGTATTAAAATACACAGACTTTAATATAGAGTTGGTCCACTCTTCTTGGAAGGTTTTCTACAAGATTTTGGAGTTTCTGTGGGAATTTGTGCCCATTCATTCTTTAGAGCCTTTATGAGGTCAGACACTGATGTTGGACGAGAAGTCCTGGCTCACAATCTCTGTTCCAGTTCATCCCAAAGGTGTTGGATGTAGTTGAGGTCAGGGCTCTGTGCGGACCAGTATAGTTCTTCCACACTGAAACTCAATCAGCCATGCCTTTATGGAGCTTGCTTTATGCACTGGGGCACAGTCATGCTGGAATAGAAAAAGTTCTTCCCCAAAGTTGGAAGCACGACGTTGTCCATTGTGTTGTTATGCTGAAGCATTAATATTTAGTCCTGACTGGAAATATGGGGCCTAGCCCAAACCCTGAAAAACAGCAGTGTTCCAGTCCTTTGGTCTATATAGTGTATCTGATAAGCATCAAAACAACCAAAAGGTGTAAACAGATTGCTCTAATAAGGAATCCAGAGAGTCCCTGGCTGTGTCATTTGAAGAGTGGGTTGCCTTGCAGCCCGAAACAGAATATAAAGTTAAGGGGCATTATTTTCCAACTGAGAGAGAGCCTGCATCAGTGCCTACATCAGTGTTGCTCACTGCCATTGGCAGGCATTAGTATGATTAGGGTGTGTGGCATTCAATTAATTTCTGGCTTAACAAAACAAAACAAATACCAACAAACAACACAACCTTCAAAGTCACAAATATAAGAAAAGGTTTTTGCTATGATTAGAATAATCTTTTGTTATAACATTAAAGATTTAAAATAATATATTAATGATACATCATGACCTCCCACAAACATAAAAACTGTGACAACAACAACAACATAAACCTGTTTTATTTCTGGTTTAATCATTTCTAAATGAGTGTGAGAAAATGACTCCTGTCAAGTCTCCTGCATTTCTTTTGGCCCGGGTTTAGTGGTCAGTGTGTGTTTGAGGGATTTGATTTTTTTCTGACTGAAAGCCCTACTCTCTTTTGTTTGCCAGACACTTCATGTTCCACACTGACAAAATCGGAGACTTCCGAAACAAAGCCTGTGGAGAATTTCTGTAACGTTTTGTATCAAATTTCAAGACGTTTTAACTATGTCGAGTATAAATGGCCTCACTGCTCTAGATACAGTCTGGAATCAATAGAGAATTAGAAACATTCACACTGGTGTTGTGAGAAAACATATCTCCAAAATTTTTTTTGCACCAGTTTTAAGTTTTGATATATCCTGAACGGTCCATTTTTCTGCCCCCTGGACATTCATGGCTCTGGGAGCTGAACACTAACTGTGTGAGAAAGACTGTGAAAATAACACCGCTATTTTGGTCTAAGCATTTACAGTTTTCCATAAGACCTTTCACTATTCACTCACCTCAGCATGCTGCCACCTATTAGAGCCCAAGATTCCGATCATCATGGAGTTTTAATTAAAGCCTTGCTTCGGGAGTGAAAGGCCAACGTCCAGAGCTGGTACCTGAACCGACGGGTGGCCTTCGTCGCCTGGTGTGAGGCAAAACTAGACATATACAGTAAAATTAAAAACGATCTTACATTTTTTAAGACATAACTTGTTTCTCTTTTACGAGGGTGCGCTTTCTGGAGTCATCCATCATTAGCAAAGCAGTGCAGTAGGAATACATTGTCTATTGCTGTAAACTGTTAACAATTACAGCGCCAGAAAACCAAAATCTGTTTTCTTTTCAAGTACAATTATAAAACACAGAGGAAGCTGAATTTGTATAGAGCAGACACTACCAGTCAAAAGTTTTTGCACACACTGAGATTTTCTACATTTGCATGTCATTCACTTATCATTTACTTTAATTGCACTCAGGATTCTTTGCTAAGAAATAAATGTACAGTATGTTCATCACCTGAGTGCTTTTATTAGACAGAAAATATCATAATTTATTAAGCACTTCTGATCTATAAAATGCCTAATATGATTATAACTGTTGGATATTTAGCAAGCTAGTAAATGATAGTTAATGGTATGAAGCTGTTAACAGGCAGTGCAACGTAACAGACAGGCAACAGAAACTGATAACAGGATGTCAGACATGCAGTGTTCATTATTCTTTCCAAGATTACAATTTGTCATATTTACATTTATACTTTTTTATTGAACAATAAGCTTTAAAAAAATCTGCAGTTTACTGAATAAGTGGATATGTGGTTAAAAGCTGTGATGTGCAATGACTTTTGACGGGTAGTGTAATCGTTAATTAAGTAAAACAACTTGATAACAGACACACGGGGACACACACACACACACACACACACACACACACACACACACACACACACACACACACACACACACACACACACACAAGCCTGGAATTATTCATACTCCTGGCAAATTTTGACCAGTAAGTTTCTTCTTGATTGTAAATGACACTGGCATTTCCCAGAAGATAATAAGACGACGATGTACAAGAGGCATCATTGTGAAAAAATATATTGCTCAACAAAAAGCGGCATTTCCAACATTATTCATACCTTTTGCAAACTGTCACAGTTTGTGGGAAAATTCCAAAGGAGACACGCAAAAAGCTTGTCAGCAATTATAGGAAGCGTTTGTTTGCTGTTTCAGCCAATAAAGGCTTTTCTATTGATTATTGAGTAGGTATGGATAATTTCGGACATGCATTTTGTTGTCACAAAACAGAATCCAGGCTCAAGACTTACAACAGGAACCCATTCTCCTCTAGTCGACCTGGAGAGAACTAGAAGGAGAGACTCTACTGGGAAAACTAACAATAGCTTAATCGCTGTTGGACAGATTAGCCATCTTCGGCTAACAGAGTTGGTAGAGTTGAGTCAGCAGAAGTAGTTTTTGCTGGAAGAGTAGTTTGAGAGTCTCTAGTCCATAACAGCATAAAATCACTGAATGAGTTTCATCAGACTTTGGATTACGCCTGTGTCCTGAGATCCAGTTATATATGAGAATTCATCTTAGAGAGACTGAAACTAATGTGCTTGAATTTGACACTAGATTTAATAAAAACTACAGTTTATCTCACAAACTACACAGCTTCGCCCTCTTACTGCGCACTCCAGAGGCACAGGGCTTAAAAAGCACAATGAGATAGTTTTCAAAAAGCTTGAGAAATAAAGTTTGTGAAACATGCGGACTGCACACACAACCTGTGGCTTCATCTTGGCATATTTTGCCATGTATCTCCTCACACATCTGATTCGGAGAGTTGTAACTGTGTTATTCTGGTGGTAAACATTCTTTCAGCTTGTGCCTCTCTCTAACCACTCTATAGCAGTTGTTGAAGGGAGTCTCTCAACATCATTCTCTCTCATAACAAATTTCCTCTTGCTTTTAAAAGGTGGAGGAAAATCAACCATCACCAGTTGCTTAAACTTTGGTATATTGAGCGGAATGTGTAATGAGCCACATGTGAAACATCTCTAATTCGGTTCTGAGCAACCCTCCCACATTTGCATGACACACCAGAATGTGTCGTACGAAAAGCACGAAAAAAGATTCGGTAAAAGCATCTTTACTTTGCTTAAATTCTACTCAAGTAAAAGTAAAAAGCATTTCTTTTAAAATTTACTTTGAGTAAAAGTTTCTTAGTTATTTTTAATTGAGGTCAATAATCCAATCCAGCACTAGGTGTTTTTAATCAACTTTTAGTCCAAATAATAATTAAGACCTTTCAAGGGGTATAATGTGCAAGCTTTGTTCAGACCACCACATGAAACATTTTCAAGTGTAAGTGGCATAAGTTGTGAATTATATGATCCATTTTTTTTACTGACAAACTATCTGTACTGCAAATTAAAGCCACTAAAGCAGACTTACTAAATGACACATACGAAACTTAAACCAACCAAACTCAAAGTGTCCAGGACACTTACGTTTTAAAGACAAATGAACAGGCACGTTTTGCATTGCGTGATGAAGTTCTAGCCTTGTTTGCATTTGACCACAAAGAGCTGGCTGAGACATGGCCAAGGATTTCCTTCACTTTCCGATTCACCTCTTCCACGGGAATTCAGTGTCTCTGCTTGGCAATCTTCAACCTTTATCTCTTGTTCAGCATCAGTTATCATCCGATGATGGGCTACATTAAAATAGTGGGAAATAGTTTGGCTCTTTTCAGAGAGCCGACTCTTGTGGCACAGATCCCAAATTTAATTCCATTTAATTAATTCATTTATTAACCCATTCACCAAGTGAAGCAGGGGGCTGTGGTCAAATATGAATGCGTGTTGATAAACCCTTTTGCATTTAGTGTTTTTATGAGAAGCCTTATAATTGCCTAATTTGTTATTTGTTCTGTTACAAAAGCAGGTATTATTACTTTTGTCTAATATTTTAATCCAACTTTTAATTTAAATTTAACACTGTACAATTGAGCCCATGTTCCAGTGAACTGGACATTCCAGTTATGGGTTATGTGTGTTTCACTTGATGTTCCAAACTGAGACCTGGAGTCTGCTTGATTTTGCAATGTCCCTCAGACTCCCTGCAGTTATCATTCTGGAATGTGGGAGTGTCCGTGCTTTCATCTGCTTGGACATGAAGAACAAAGATAACAACTAAGTGAGCCAAAATGGACAGAATCTCAAAAGACTGCAGAGGTCTCTACAGTCATTATGGCAAGGGGAAGTTTTAATGAATGATTAGGAAATTATGCAAGTTTATTTTTGTCTGAACAGCTTAGTAGGTGAAATTAACAAGTTGTTTAGTTGTTCCTTTTACAGGGTGGAGCCAATATTAAGTTTGCCATTTAAGTGAAACACCAGTTTCTGGCTACGTCTCTTGCCCGGCGACACTGAAATGAAGACAGAAGCTATTGTAGGTATGTAGGACATCTGTGGATAGACTGGCCATTTTTGAACATCAAACAAAAGCAGGGTGAGTGAGTGCACACACACACACACACACACACACACACACACACACACACACACACA
>JBBPDC010000028.1:7331581-7346919 GCA_037974485.1 Hemigrammopetersius urotaenia
CACACACACACACACACACACACACACACACACACACACACACACACACACACACACACACACACACACACAGGCACCGGGGGGCCCATCTGAAATTATTTACACGCCACATTTGCCCACGATGCTGCAGAGACTTTAAATAATGTCTCCGTGACGACGGGCCGATGACGGTGTCTCCAGCTCCTTTGATTGGACAAGATTACTTTTCACATAAATCATAATCATAATGGAGAGAGAGTGTACTGACTTCAGACTTCAGAGAGAGAGAGAGAGGAGAGGGAGAGAGAGAGAGAGAGAGAGAGAGAGAGAGAGAGAACACAGGTTAGAGAATGGAAAGAAGAGAAAAAGGCTGAAATGAAGAGAAAAAGAGATTGGAGAAGAAAACACAGAAAGTGTGTAAGTGAGAGAAGGAGAGAGTGAGAATATGAGAGAGGGGGGGGGACTGAGAGGGAGAGAGGCAAAAAGAAAGAGAGAGAGTCTGAAATGAAGAGAAAAAGATATCAGAGAGCAAATGAGTGAGACAGACAGAGAGAGAATAAAAATGTGTAAGAGAGAGAAAGAGAGAAAATAAGATGAAAGAAGGGAAGAAGGCGAGAAAGTGAGTGTGAGACAGGTAGAGGGAGAGTGAGTGGGAGAGATAGAGAGAGAGAAAGGAGGGGGGGCCCAAATGAGAAGAGGAAACGGCTGAATTAGCGGAGTGTGTGTGTTCTGCATGAATTAGCATGGCTGTCAGGAGACCGGCCCACCTTCTCCTCTCTGTATTCGGCCCATTATACACAGCAGAAGATAAGCACAGAACACTGAGTGTAGCAAACCTCCATTGTACCAAGTCCCTGCCCTCACACTAACGCTGATAAATGAGCCGCTCGCAGTAGGCCACAGGTCAGCCTTACATCAGTACACTCAACAAAATCTTCATCTCAGCCTGGGCTCCCCCCACCATGAGTCCATAAATAACCCACCAGCCCACGTTATGGGGGTCTCTTAGCTGAAACTGCAGCATTCTCAGGCACGAAAGCAAAAATGGTCAATGACTGTAAGACAGCAAACCGATCTTTCACACATGAAGTGATGTATTGCCTGGTTAATATTGTGATATTGCTTTTTACAGTACTAATAATGCAGCAGGCTGCAACATGACAACAGGCCCTGCAACCATAATACTGTGTGTTGTGACCTTCTAGACCAATCGCACTTCCAGATGAGTGTTAACACTTTGCTAAAGCACTAACACCATAAATGATTTATACCACAGATTTTAGTGATGCTGTTATCACCTTTGCCTTTGGTTTTGTCCTCTAAAGTGTCTTAGTAGTGTTTGTGTCAATATTACTTATTTACTACTGATCTCTACTACGTGCATTAACTTACTCCTAACCACTCTTTGTGTTACTAGTAATTTACCTAACTGCAAGTTGAGCGTTCATTGAGGTTTTATTGGATTCATTTAGACTTTATATTTTATACTGATCTTGTCTCTGCATCTCTGTGCAGATGTAACATAAGCAATTTCCAGAATTAATAGTTTTCTGATTTTAAATTCCATTGCAGCTGAGAATCTGTTTCTTATCAAAGTACAGTGAGTCTGAAGTATCATTTACAAGTAAAAACGCAGCATGCAGTGCAACATGAATCCATACACACACACACACATATATGTGCGCACATCAAAGCTTGAGGAGATGGTTTGGGCAGTGGGGAATTTTTTTTTGTTATTTCTAGAATCATTCTGTGCCAAAAAGGGAACTTTTTACTACATGACAGTGAATTTTACTCTACATGAAGTAAAGTGTCACCTGTTTTATAATGAAAGTTTTGTACTGCTGCCTGATGATGGTATTTTTCAGTGTTCTGAATGATGACATATTCATGAAGAAAGAGAATTGTTCTTGGTGTTCTGGTCAGAAGAGCTGTGTTATTGTGGTTTGAGGGCTGTGTTGTGCGTTATTGTGGTTTTAGTTCACTTTGGATGTGAGATGAACAGCTGTGCTGAGCTTCATGCTGTTAAAGAGGTTAGAAAAAGTTAACACAGTCCGAAGAATGTTTGAAGTACCGAAAAAACTGAGCAATGTCCATGTGTATATATGTGTGTGTGTGTGTGTGTGTGTGTGTGTGTATGCTAGAAAGTTTTAGCAGCCATGCCCTAACTGTGTTCTGTTGGGATCAGTCTTCCTTTCCTCACATGTTATCCAAGCCAAACATGTGGAGCCAATCAACAGTCAAAAACCATGAATAATGCTCTGCTTATCTCTCTCTTTCTTTCACTCTCTCTCTCAGTGGAACAGTGTCCAGAGGTGTGGGTCAGCTATGACTGAGCCTCCTAAGCCAAATAAAAATCTGTCAGAAAAATCTGTCAGAAAAATCTGCCAATCCAGACTCCTTTTCACGTTCAGGGTTTGACCAATACAGGGCGAGCTTATTCACTCAGGTCAGTCTCTACAGTCTGTCGTCTGCAACTTTATTAGAGTGAGGTCAGCCAATGGCCTGTCAGCCTCCTCAAAAGCACCCATCGTTTATGAAAGCAAGAAAAAGGAGACAATCAAAAGTTGAAGAAGAGGTCGTGCGAATAAAACTCAGAACATTTATGAGTAATTTTATGAGCTTATGGGTGCGGAGGGCAGAAAAAAATCACTTACGTTTAATTTACAGCAATTTCTGTATTGCATCACAAAGAGTAAAACGAGTTAATGTGTCCACCAGAGCACACTTAACCCTGCTTTCCATTGTTCCAGAGCAGTTAGAGCTGTGTGAGCTGTGGGAAAAAAGCCAGACGAGTCCTATACTCTGTAGCCAGGTACTTTGGCTACAGTGTTTACGCCCCTTAATCACTGCACTGACTGGAATACTGCAGTGGTTGGTACTGATAAAGAACAGCAGGATTTTGAATTATGCACAATCAGACTGTTTGATTCTGCAGAGTGATATGGTGTGTATACGATGTGAATGTCTGTTCTTGATAAGGGTGCGCATGCTTTCCGTTGAATAGGGACCAGGTCCTCTCATGTTAATGTAGAAAGTCTGCAGCTCTTGTAATCGTTCATTCATGCATAGACAATACAGCTAGAAATACCATATGGCCAAAATTATGTAGACACCTGACCATCATAAATGCATGCGGCAGGCTAAAAATCAATGTACCACAAAGGATTGAGGTCAGGGCTCTGTGCGGGCCACTGCAGTCCCCCCATATCAAACTCATGTTTGTATGAACATCACTTTATGCACAGGACACAGTCATGCTGGGCAAAAAAAAGGCTTTACACAAACTGTTGCCACAAAATTGGAAGCATATGATTGTCTGAAATGTCTTTGTATGCAATAGCATTAACACGATCCTTCGCTGTTTCTAAACAGCCCCAGCCCATGATCCCTACTCCAGCAAACTTTCCTTTTGGCACTGTGCAGACCACTGGATATTGTTCTTCAGGCATCTGCAAAACTCTGCCAGATCATGAAGTGAGATTCACCACATCAGAGAAGAAACTGTCACTGCTCCAGAGTCTCCTGAAGTCAACACCCATCAAGGAGCCCTCCCTACATCATTCCCACTGCCTCATCGCTCCCCCTAATTAAACCCACCACGGCTGGGTCATCAGTGAACCTGATTATGTGGTTTAAGGTGTCCACACATTAATGAGTCAGCTGCATGAGTGACTGCCCCCCACGATCAGTGTGGTGATGCTGGAGGATCCTGACTGACTGAGGTCTACCAGGCAGGAAGTCCAGGATCCAGTTGCAGAGGGAGGTATTCAAGCCCTGCAGACTCAGCTTCTCAGATCTGATGCTGAGGATGATGGTGTTAAATGCAGACCTAAAGTCTATGAACAGAATTCTCTTGTAAGTGGCATCATCCACTAAATAGCTGGGATTGTTCACAGAGGGTCTGCAGAGGGTCCAGTGAAGGTGATGGGTGATGGTTGATTGTTGGTTCTTTATGCACCTCATGATGAGCACTTTATGATGTTGGGTGTGAGTGTGACAAGATAGCAGACACTTGGGCAGGACACTGAAGACCGCTTGAACACAGAGACGATTGTGATGCCTTTGAAGCAGGTTGGTAGACAGAGACATACTGAACATTCTGGTCTGATGGCCATTTGTGTGTTAACTCTGAGCAGCGCTTTTCTCACATGAGCCATGGTCAGGCAGAGCACCTGATTGCTGGGGGTTGGGTGGTCTTCCTCATTGCCAAATCGTTAAATGCCTCAAACCGTGTGTAAAAATCATTTAGTGCGTCTGAATCACTAGCAGGTGTAGATGTACTGTAGTTGGTGATGACCTGCCACATGCTCTGTGTGTGTTCTGTGGCCTTGAAGTAACCACTGACTTTTTTATCGTGTGTATGCTTTGCTGTTATGATGGCCCAGAATAGACTGTCCCTCATTTTATAATCCAAGAACCCATTTGACAGAAGAATGGATGGGAAAGCTGGCTGGGAAAGGCTAGCTTTTAGCCTAGCTTGCCATCCACTTGCTGCACTTCTGCTTCCTTGCTTTCCACTTACAATACCCTTTCTTCTAGATCAGCAGTCCCCAACCTTATTTGCGCCACGGACCAGTTACAAATTATAAACATTATCACGGACCGGTGTTTGTTTTTTGCTCATTTTTGCTAGTATGTTGAGTGTTAACAAAAAGATCTTTCAGACTCTGATAATCAAATAAAAATGTTTTGCTTTGTCTTTCTATGTGGCCTGGTACCAAATACCGGTCTGCGGCCCGGTTGGGGACCTCTGTTCTACACAACAGCATCAGGCCAGCAGCCCTATCTGGCTTTGAGCTAGACAGTTTGCACAACAATGACAGATTCAAAGCTGTCGCTGCATGTCACAGTGCCCTATTCGTGCTGAGAACACATTTCAGGAAGAATTTCATTCGGCTACAGTCATTTTTCTTGATTTAAGCTTCAGATTAAAAGTGTGCTTTGTGGTTAGGTTTCTATGGTTGGCAGAGTGTTCAAAAGGTATGGATTGGGTCAGTTGAAGCTCTAACTCAATAGTCACTAATTCCGGTCTCAGAGATCTACCTTCCTCACAAGTCTGCAACACCTGCTTTGTCTAATTAACTTCTTCAGAAGTCCAGATTGTCCTGATTAGCTGAAGCACTGAGTAAGGCGGGGGCAGTTTAGATGCAGCAGGAAAGTAGATGTCCAGGAGGAGGATTGATGGACAGCACTTACCTCTGCATTGTCTATGGGCTTATTGAGCTCAGATCGAATGAGCTAATGCCGAGTTCTTTGGCTTTGAGCTACACAGTTTGCACCACAATGACAGATTCAGAGCTGTTGCTGCATGTTACAGATTGTAGTTTCAGATTCAGAGTGTGCTTTGGGATTAGGTGTTCAAAAGGTACATTTGGGTTTAGATAAATATTTCAGAACCAGTTCTTGCTCAGTTGTAACCAACCCTGGTCCTGGAGATCTACCTTCCTGAGGAGTCCAGCTCCAACAGCAGCATGCCGGATGCAGTTTGGAAAGTAGATCTCCACGATGAGGCTTGGTACTTTAGCAGCTCTAAAATACAATGCATAAGCAAACTCCTCCTTTTTTAAGGTTGAGCTCCAAAAAAGAAATGACCAAGGACAGTCTGCGCTAAACTCAGCTTAAACAGCCATTGTTTTATTCTGTTGTCTTTTCCTGCCTTTACTTTTTATGTATGTCTCCACTTACTGAACTCACTTAGTCGAAACAAACACACACACGGCTCTGATAATCTATAAAATCTACAATAACAACTATCTATTCTGCTCTCTCTGCAGACATTGAAAGGAGGAGTGTGGCTTGACGGACAGCACTTAACTCTACATCGTCTATGGGCTTATAGAGCTCAGATCGAATGATTTTGCTCTGGCAGAGTGTTCAAAAGGTATAATTGGATTTGGATCAATATTTCAGGATCAGCTCTAGCTCAGTGGACACCAGCCCTGGTCCTGGAGATCTACCTTCCTGAGAAGCCTAATTCCAACAGCATCATATTAAATGCAATTTGAAGCCAAATATGGCTGGAAAGTAGATCTCCAGGAGGAGGGGTTTCATAACCAATGCTGCAGCAGCTCAAAAATACAATGCATGAGCAAATTCTTCACCCATTTTTTAGGTTGAGCTCCAAAAAAAGAAACAAGAAAGATCAATTTTCATATATTGCAGGAACCCAAAAATATCCTTAGTCTGCACTAAACCCAGTTCCCCCAGTCTTTAACAGTCTTATTCTGTCCTCTTTTCCTGCTGTTACTTCTTTTTCATTCACATCTCCATTTAACCTAACCTCATTTAGTTGTAACACACATACACACAGCTCCGATAATCTATAAAATCTACAATAACAACTATCTATTCTGCTCTCTCTGCAGACACTGAAAGGTGGAGTGTGTGGTTGACGGACAGCACTTAACTCTGCATCGTCTATGGGTTAATAGAGCTCAGATCGAATGAGCCGTTGAAATGCACACTGCCCTGCCCCGAGGCACATTATGCTCCAGTACAAAGAGCGAAGAACCCCTGGAGACATTCTGCACCAGTGAAGAAGGGGGGTTGCACTCCTGTACCTAGACACGGAGTCTCCTCATTGGGCATACATAAGAGCCACAAGCCAGGTAATGCTGAGTCTAAGGAGCAGATTCAGAGACACTGCAGCCAGTGTGTCTGCTGTTTGCACAGGTACTGAGTTGTATCATGCAAAAGGTTAAGCTAATTAGATATTCTCTGTACCAGTTAGTGGAAGAGCATTAGCACTCTGCATAGAAAACAGAAGTGAATACAGGAGAAAATAAATCATCAGTGTTACATGATATCACATGTCAACACCTTTTTCATAATGATTTCAGATCTGTTGTCAGTTTCTTCAGTCACATCAACTTTTTGAATTATGAGTAATATTAGATTTGCAATAGACTTGCATGTGTTTTTTAGTAAATCACAGGCACCAATCAAGTAACTCTTTCAATTCTGTCAGTGTGAAGTCAGACAGGCGCACTCTGTGGCATAGATATAATGATCAGCGTCAGTCAGCTACCACTGTTTCTTCAAAAACGCTCAGCATATGATTATTATATGCTACTTATACCAACTATCACTAGTTATCACAAAACTGTACGTGTGGGAAAAACTAAACACAGATTTGAAATCAGCATGAAAAACACAAGTGAACCCACAGAAACTTCTCTCTGGTGATTTTGACCTGTTGACCCGCCTAAAAGTTTTTGCCTGAATCCTGCCTTAGAGTGTGTAAAGCCGGTTTTCTTAGCTTGAGAATTTCTAGAAAACATACTTGAACCGCTAAAAAAAAATCATCAACACCAGCCAGAATGTCTTATGACATGAAAGCCGAGGATCAGACAGTTTTTTTGCAGAATGTTGTCATCTTTCACAAGTGATAACCACTCGCTGATGATCACGCAAACACAAACAACAGGTTACAATTTGGTAATGCGATGTCATTATAACTTCATGGGTCTTAAAAGGTTAGCAGAATGCAACTAGACACTTAATAATGCACTAGACAGCTGACAGCTGCAGACTAGGGTGTAATTAAGGAACAGGGCAGGGGCCGACTCCACCTGCTCTATTTGGACAAACACAGCCTGTCTCAAAGTCCACGGTTGCGGTTTGTGGTTTTAGTTATGTACACATTTCTGAGATGTGCATCTGAATTTAGCCGAAGTGTACATATTAAGAGAATGAGTGTTTGGATCTGCATCTATATGAGGATTCATATGTTCATGGGACAGCTAATTGTGGACATTCTCATGATCTGAATGTTATTCCCTGATTTTCTTTCTTACCAGTCTGTTCTAATGACACTAATGCATTGCCCTCTGGGATATATACTCAGCCTAATACTGCTTCGAAATGGCATTGAGGGGAAGAGGGCACTGAGTTTGTGTTTTGAGTGGTCTTACAGAGAAATAGGGCACATTTGGTCACCTACCATAACACACATGAACACGCACACATTAAACAAAACCGCATGTGCGAACTTTGGGACAAGGGAGCTATTGACAAGACGAAAAAGAACCAACTCAAGCTTAGTAGGTCGCGGCCATTTTTAATTCCATTCCATTCCAAATAGGCACAAGCCTGGTTTACCATGCATGGTGTAACATTCCACACCATCTGACTACATGTGTACTTTCTCAACATATATTACTGTAATTGATGGGGTGTAGGGCTTCTGTCCAAGCCCATGATGTATTACTGGTACTCAGATGGCAATTATGAGTGACTGAGTCATGTAAGCTGCCTGTTTCGTATATGAGAGTAACAGTCACGACCCGGCATTTTAAGAAGAGAGAGGTTTTGCAAAGACCTGTTCAGGCCTCGTCCCACAGCATTTGTTACAAAACCCTGTGAAAAGAGGCATAAAGAAAAGAGGAAAGGGAGCATGGGTCCCTGGAGAAAGATGAGTCAGGCCAATGTCACAGATGAAGATTGGCTTACAAATTGAGTTTAATGGCTGCTTCTCTGAACTGTTCCAGCCCGGGCCTGCTCTGGCTGCTCTCTGCCAGGCTAAGTTAATAACTGGTGACCCTGCTCTGACGTGCCCCCCCAATAAAGGTCCAAATTGAGTCATTTGTGAGGGAATTTCACCGCCTCACCTAATCAATCCGTGTTATTCCTATAGTGGAATGGACGGAGTGAAGAATAGAGGGAGGTCAATCAATACAGCTCAATCACACTTGATCATAATTAGTTTTTTTTTGTGTGTGTTTTTGTTTTACCCTAGAGGTCAGAAGAATTCACTAATGTCTAGCTGACCTGGAGGTCAGATTCATACATATTGCAGCACATTATTATTACTATTGTTACATGCATTTCGTTCTTCTTGGAACAAAATCAAATCAAATTGATTTTGCTCAACAAAAACACGCCCTCCATCAATGATCAATAACGGCACAAACAACCTTCTGCTGCTGGCCAGTCTCTCTGTGCTGGGGTTTAATGTTTTATTACATGGGCGTTAATGCACAGCTAGGGTATAAAAAACCTCTTGGCATTTTAAATATAAACGCAACTGGTTAAGCTAAGCTAAGGTATCCTAGCTCACAAGCAAATTTGTGTTTCGTTTCTATTTAATATGGATAATCTGTAAAGAAATTGCTACACTGGCAAGAGAAATCATCTGGTCAGTACAGCTATTCTTTTACCACTATGAGTTGTACAAATATTAACTGCCAATGAAATAAGACACTTTCATTAGATAAAACAAGTCTAGAAATAAGTTAAATAATCTTTTTACAAAATTTCAACTACCTCATAATGAGAAATAGATTATACAGACTAGATTTCAGACGACTTCACTCGCTTTTCATTTACAAGATATCATTTTTCTAATCATACCAAAATAAGGAAGTCTCCATAAACACTGTTGTTGATGTAGATAAATCATTTGTGCCCAAATGCTTGCATTAATGAACCTTTCTATTGTTTAGTGGTCACTGCTCTCAACAGAATTTTGGCAAGATTCTCATGTAGGTTAATGTCTAACAAATAGTGGGGAAAATGTATCGATCCCAACAAAACAGACAAGGCATGCAAAAAAATTCAAATAAATACATTTGAAGCTTGTCTACTTGTATACTTATATTTTGGCGACATAAGAGGGTCGGACAGACTTTTGCACGCTGGAATATCTAATAGTGATGAAGCCTAGAAACAAAAGGACACATTTGTGGGCAGAGCATGAGTGGTATTGTGTGACCAAAGAAAAACACAGCAGCACTCCCTGTTGGCATCCATCTTTCACCTAAATAATGCCATCAGACATTTGCTGTTATATATTTGCTGTCCAGATGTCCTTTGTGGAACTCAAGAAGCCTGGAATCAAGACTACACCCAATCTGGCAGAGTTTACAGCAACCACTGTGCTGTGTGAGGCACGCTCTAATTATAAACCAGGTTAATTAAGGTCAATTAAAACCAGTCTGCAACACTGTCTGAGACAAGAGGAAACACTTGAGAATTGCAGGCTTTTGGTTTGCGTTTGATCTCACATCACAAGAGAACAAGCTCCCATTTTAAATGTTTTCTAGATGAATAAATAAAAAATGTCATGTGTCATACTGAATTAAACTACAGCTCAGTTGACTTACAATGAATTTAATTCAGTTTTAGTTGAACACTTTTGTAGCTGATAAGACCACGAGTAAATGCTGAAAGATATATGAGAGATGCTGTACCACTTTACAAGTTTATGAAAAGTATAAATTAGGGTATTAATACTTATTCACTGGGATACAAACACCTTCAATTCATTAATAAGCAGTTATATCACAAAAACAAAAAGCTACTGATTGAGAATACATTATATGAACAAAAGTATTGGGATGCCTGACCACTACACAAACAGGGAATTTTAATGACATTGCATTCAAATACATAGACTTTAATATGGAGTTGTCCCCCCTTTGCTATATCATCTTCCACTCTTCTTAGAAGGCTTCTTTCTTCTTTCCACTAGATTTTAGAGTTTCTGTGGGAATTTGTGCCCATTCAGACTTTTGATCATTTATGAGGTCAGACAGTGATGTTGGATGAGAAGGTCTGGTTCACAATCCGTTCCAGTTCATCCCAAAGGTGTTGGATGGGGTTGAGGTCAGGGCTCTGTGTGGGCCAGTTAAGTTCTTCTTCACTAAACTATCCCAGCATGTCTTTATGGAGCTGCTTTGTGCACTGCGGCACAGTCATGCTGGAATAGAAAAGGTTCTTTCCCAAACTGTGTCCACAAAGTTGGAGGCATGGTGTTGTCCAAAATGTCTTGGTATGCTGAAGCATTATGACTGTGCTTGGCTGGAAGTAAGGGGCCTAGCCCAAACCCTGAAAACCAGGAGTGTCTCAATACTTTTGTCCATGTACTTGTTAGTGTAACACTACCAAGTATAATAATGATTGATTTAGAGTGTAGAGATTTCTTTGTGCTCTTTAATGCCTGTTAATGGGTTTACAAACTAATTAATTAAATAAACAAACATTAATAAACCATTATCAACCCAAGAAAAGCTAAATGTCTTTTAAAGTGAACATATTTGAGGTATCACTTAATTTAGACCCTGCACATGTTCAGCATTACACATGCAGTGTTTTTTCAGTTAACACATTTCAACAATGCTGATAATCCAGACCTGCACTGAAGATGTGTGTTCTATTGTACTCTGTTCTTTTTAGCACTCTAATTACGCATCATTCAGTTTCTATCATCCCCATCCAGACGATGTGACATCCACACCAAACTAAGGATCTCTCTAAGGATCTGTTGTTCTATCACTCTGATCCAAATGATTCTTCTGATCTGTGATCTAAATTGAAACGAATCCCCCTGCCAATGAAATTATACCTTCTCTTCCTCCAAAACAAAAATGTATCATCTAAACAAACTGAAACCCGAACTAAGCCCCAAATGTTTCAAGATCCTGACGACACCTCTGAACGGACCAATAGAAATGGCCTTTAACTAATTAGAATACATTTTTGTTAAATGTACATTTAATTTAAAAACGCTCGAAGACGGCATACACATGTACTTCATAACACGTATAAGCATTGACTAACATATTTTAAAAAATACTCTATCATTTATCAGTATTTGCTAGATGCCATCCCATGTTTTATGAAGGAAATAACATTAAATGAACACATTTCAACAATGCTGATAATCCAGACCTGCACTGAGGATGAGTGTTCTATTGTACTCTTTTTTTTTTCGCATTCATATTATTCAATTTCCGACATCCCCCACCTAGATGATGTCACATCCACACCAAACTACTGTCTGATTAGGCCCACGCACTTCTTAGCCACAGCCATAGGATGGATGTGTGTGTGTGTGTGTGTGTGTGTGTGTGTGTGTGTGTGTGTGTGTGTGTAGAAGTTCAGAGTACAGCTAACCATAAAGGTCATTAAAAGGTTAAGCAATACATCTGAGACTGGGTTCTTTGCTTCTTTGCGGGATGGGAGTGAGAATAGGAGAGGCATTTGTATCCCAAGGAGCCTAGAAAAGACAACTTCTGTGAAAACTGGTCATTTCCTGATTAACTCCAGATGAGCCTCCGCCTCCACACCCCCAGAACACTTGACACTAATCCATGTACAACATACAGACATATGCTTCAGACAAACCCAGTTAGCTCTCAATACCCAGTCAGAGAAAGACACATGTGAAAATGGCAGCTGCCCTTTACACTGTGTGAACATCCCGAATAGACCAGAAGAAATAACCTGAAACTAAATCTTATTACATTAAAGCTAAGAGCCTTATTTTCTTCAACCATATGACAGTTTTGTGCCAAAGATTAAGGCGTCTCTCTAAGGATCTTATCTTATGTCATTCTGATTGTTTTGATGCTTCTGATGTGCAAAGCTAAAATGAAACTAATCCCCCGATCAGCAAAATTATAACATCTCTAGCCCCTCACAACAATTTCTTTCTAAACATTCTGATGTCCGGTCTAAGCCCCAAAAGAGATCTGGACCATGCCTCTGAATGGAGCTATAGAAATGGCCTTGAAGTACCTAGCTTTAATTATTCATGTACATTCATTTAGGAAAACTTGGTAACACTTTATTCAAAGACTGCATTCATAACCTATGCAAAAGCATTTAAAAAGTAATTTTAAATAACATATTTTAAATGCTCACAATATGTAAACTGCTTATGTTAGCATTTGCTAGATGACACCCAAAGTTTCATGAGGTAAATTACACTGGATTAAGCTAAAGTGACAGACCTTTAGTCACTTATTATTTGACTTTATAAGACTTTTATTTTAACTTCAAATTTGATATTGTACTTGCTTTTGAATCTTTTTGTGCCTGTGCAATTTCCTTCGGGATTAAAAAAGTTTTCAGATTCTGATACGGATTGCTATGTAGCATCACTCATATTAAGAACATAAATGATTTTGATGTAAAATGGCAATATATACATACATTTCAGTTTGAGGATACCCATCATTTTGTGTTCTTGAGGACACACAGTGTTTTATGTGATATAAAGCATGTCTTCTAGTACATACTAACACGAGATGTTCATTCATTTGTTTCTTTTTAGAGTGTTTTATTCAATGTTTATGTGTGTTAAAGGTCTCTATATAGGCAGTCTTCAAATAAAATGCTGCTGAAAAAAAAAACGATTCATAAGTTGCTGTGATGGTGTGTATTTAAGAAGCCAACCCACTTTTAGGCTCAGTCCCAGACCTGTTGGCTACTAGTCACACCCAGTGACAGGATAAAAGGCTAAATATGTGTTAAATACACTAACATTAGAGACATTTAGATACAAACAGTTATAAAGAGCTATATATACACACGCTGGATTATATATGTTTTTAAACAAAACAGCTTGCGTTACAAGACCACACATATCTTTCGCTACCTAAAAGAGAGCCTAAAAAGGTCAAAAGGTTAGACTTGTTTCCTTCTTAATCGGGGCCGGTGTGCAGATAAGTGCTGAAGGGAATGCTAACATCAACAAGCCGTCCCATTTGTGTCACCAAACGTATACAGAGCGTCCCCGGTGACGAAGCAACTATGGCAAGCGGAAACAAATGAGAGCAGTCACATCATGAGAAAGCTATCTGCAAGAGTGCTGGAGATGGAGTGAAAAGAAGGATAAGATGGGGAGAGAGAGAGAAAGAGAGAGAGGGGAAGAGAGACATGGGGGGGAGACAGAAAGACAGAGAGAGAGGAGGAGAGACAGAGAAACAGAGAGCGGGTGAGAGAGATACAAAGAGAGAGAGAGAGAGAGAGAGAGACAGAGAGAGAGGTAGAGAGCTAGAACGAGGGCGAGGGGACAAAGTGGTATGGAGAGGGGGAGCGGGACAAAAATCAAGAGGGACTGAAAAGGTTGGAGAAAGAGGCGGAAGAAAAACAGAAAGAATAAAGGAGACAAAGAAAGGGAAGAGGGGGGCAGGAGATAGAGGGAAAGAGAGAGAAAAAGAGAACGAAAGAGAGAGAGAGACAAAGGGAGTCAGAGAGAGGAGAGAGAGGGAGAAAGGGAGACGGGGTGACACAGGAGAGGCAAAAGGGATAACAGAAACACAAAGCAAGGATAAAAGAGACAAACAAAGGAAGCATAAAGCGTGGGAGTGTGGGAAGAGAGAGAAAAAGAGAATGAAAGAGAGACAAAATGGGAGAGAGAGAAAGACAGAGAGAGAGGGAAAGAGAGAAGTACTGACAAAAGTTTGCACTCTTCCAAGGAGACAGAGGGCAAATATAAAGTAATTGAGAGGGAGAAAATTAAAACAAAGAGAATGAGGAAGAAAAGAAAGGTAGATTAAGTGAGAGGGAGAGGGAAAGAAAGAGATGTAGGTCAGACAAATTGCCGGGTAATTAGGGAACATCATGATTATAATCATGTATTTTTGTGTCTCGTCTGATGAACTATAAAGCCCTTGCCATCACGGCCAGGGATCGTGGAAAGGAGGCCATTCATGGGACTTTTTGCTGAAGGGGAGGCGAGGCAGGGACAAAGAGAGGCAGAAGGGGAGAGGAGAGGTGGGATGGTCTGTTCTCCCTCGCTTCCCTCTTGTGGAGCATAGATAATAGGCACTTTTCCTCTGGACAGTGCGGTACTACACAAAATGGTTATTAATTCATAACCACGCATGTTTCAGCATTTCCACTGCCAAGCCCATTGTACCGTGGCTGCTCCTGAAATTGGTTACGCCTCAAGCATAATAAATTGGGACATATTACAGGAGCTTGAAACAATGTGGAACATTGATTGGTCAAACACAATCATCAAAGATGTCACCGGTCTGGCAGCTGTTTTAAAAAAGTCAGAATCTCTGAAGAATGAAGAATAAAAGATTCATCAGAGCTTGAAGTCCCATTATTGTTACTATAGTGGCGATTTGTGAAATTGTGTGGAAAGTCATGGAACCTTTGTACAACCCCCGGTGCCAGAAAGGGTTCTTTGAGTATGTAGAAGGATTAAACTTCATTAATGATCACAGTCTACACAACTATCTACAGGTGAAACTACCTACATCACTGCATTCAGGTTTGTGGTTTGACTATGAAAGAACGAGAATAGCAGTCTGAGATACCATAGCGGAGACAACTGCATTCTCAAAAAAATCAATGGAAAACAGTGGAGAAACAGAGATAGAGAAGAGAAGAGAGAGAAAGAGACAAAAGGAGACCGAGGGGGAGAAAGTGGGGCAGAGAGAGGCAGAGAGAGGTGGTGAGAGATGGAGAAAGAAAGTAAGAATAAAAGAGACAAAGAGAGGAGGGACGAGAGAATGAGAGAGAGAGAGAGAGAGAGAGAGAGAGAGAGAGAGAGAGAGAGAGAGAATGGGGGGGGGGAGAGTTTTTTTGAAGACCCCGTTTTTTACATCACCCCTTAG
>JBBPDC010000028.1:7388095-7398205 GCA_037974485.1 Hemigrammopetersius urotaenia
GCCAGATCAGCGCACTTTGCACTGTATTAGAATGTGGCTGCTACACTTCTAATAAATGTGCAGTTGGTTAGCAGTTGTGTAGCATACAAAACACACCAGTCAAAACCAATACGGGTCCTTGGGCAAGACTCCTAATGTTTAATTTGCTAAAATCTTTTAATTTGCTAAAATCTTTTAATTGTAGGTCATTTTAAATAAGAGCATCTGCATAAATGTTGTAGGAAAATAAGATTTAACAAACTGTTGCAACTTTGGCAGAATTTAAATGTGCTGGTGGGTTTCATGTGTTCCATCTCACACAATGTGAGTTAAAAAAAGAGGCTAATGATTCTGCTTGTGTTGTTACTAAACAGCAGCCAGTGGTCACCACCGCTATTTCTTTTTTTTGCTATCCCACCCAGCTAGCTCTCTCCACAGCCTCGCCTACACTGGTTGAGCTATAATCCACACATGCACAGATGGATTTAAGGATCACAAGTGTTGCCAGGTCTAGACAGCAGCAATACTTTCAATCCTGTCCCGTTGCCTCTGGCTATGCTGTCCCCCTGGCCTTTGCAGAGCACACTGCTCAGCCTGCCAAACCCGAGATTGCATTGCTCTACCTGCCGAGATGACCCTGCTGACACATGCCCTCCACTCAGAGACACCTGGGGATGACCATAAGCTAAGCCTGACCTTTACAGCTGCATAACCTGCGAATTGACTGATGATATGATTCGTTAAGACATGGGCCGCATAAAAATGTGCTCTGGAAAAGATTTGGATTTGGATTTGGTCAAAGGCAAAAGCAATGTTTGGTCAAATAGCTGAAGATGTCTCCCTCAAAGTTATGATGCTAATGTTATAAAGTAACATGGATCATCATAAAATCCTTGCCTTAAATAGACTTTCTTATGTGGCCTGCTACACTCTGTTATCTATATTTATCATATAAAATGCATTACTAGACTACAGTTTGCATAGCGCTAACTCGTGGTTTAAGCTTCCAGAGAGACATTTCAAAGGAAAAGGAGACAACCAACATATTGAAAAATGAAAAAGAACACCCATATTGCTCAGCCTGGTGGTTTGAGGTGTCTATGGTTTACCACTTGTATTGGTAGGTTTCACTCAACAGTGTTACTTATCAGTAGTATTTATATCCAACATTTCTGTATATAGCAGAGTGTGTTTTCATATTGAGTTTCATTTGTTTTCTACAGATTTTTTACTTGGACTTTATATTTTATTTGGTTCTTCTGTCTGTGTGTGTCTCACAGTCATTACATAAGCAATATCCTCTGGGATCAATAAAGTTTTCTGATTCTGATTCTGTTACCCTATAATAAAAAGAGATCACCTTACTGATAAAGCTCCAGTAGTAAAAAACCCACCCTCGTGGAGGAACAGTGCACATGTGGAGTATCCAGAAAAACCTAAAGGAACCATAAAGATACAAACTATTTGTGTGATTTCTGTGAGATTTTACCAATCATTTAAAAGGTGTTCAAAGGTGGCTTTTACTTTCAAGTTTATCAGCCTCTCCTTAGTCAAAGAGAAAGAAGCCTAGTCTTGTATGACCCATTAACTGTCCAGGTGTTGCCCAGATGGATAGGTTATCCTTTAAGCTGCCTTTGACGTTGGTTGACATTGGTTAGTTTTTGATAGACATTATTTTTTAGCTACATGAGTCTTGTAGCTCCAGATTAAAAACGCAAAAGTTAGACGCTGAACTGATTAACTAAACTTAAGGAAAGAGAAAAATTATGTACATTTGATTTTTTTGGCCACATCATTACTTTAAGCCCATTCTGGTCTCTACTGGGTGTTATAAAATGGCATTTTTGTGACTGACCTCAATATGCATATCTGAGTTTGATTATACTGGAAAGATGGTAGTGATTTTAGGTTCTCTGAAGGTAAAAAAAGGAACTTAAGGCTAACAGAAAAACAAAGCACCGTTCATTTTAAAAAGACTGTATACACCCTGTTTCCACTGAATCGAACCTGTTTATTCGGAAAGTCCACATTTCATTTTCTATTCACAGAACAGCAAAATGAAAGCCGGATTCGTTCAATAAAAGTGCAGCATGTTCAATCATTAGTCATTTATAACAGCATTAATGGTAATGCATGAGTTTAGAGCTGGTAACAGCTTTTTCTGGAGAATGGCAGCCTGTCTTACTCATAGTTTCTGGCCTCAAAATCCCTGTGTCTTTGAAGGGTGGGTGGTTTTGGATTGTGTTCCTTGACAGCCCACAGTCTGCTCTCACTGATGCTGTTCAGTTTGAAACCAGACGCATTGTTGTTCTTGGGTCAGTAGTCAGCAGTTAGGAAGTCTCTGCGCGTCCGCTCGGACCGGCTGGACTCTCCACATGGATAGATTTCAAAAATAAGATCAGTAAAGGCTGACCTTACTTGTATTATTTACAGTATTTGTTCTTTTGAACGGAAGGACTGTTGGTCACTTGGTGCTTTTTTTTTTTTAACACGCGTGCTGTCTGGACCCTGCCTGTGTGCCCACGCTATTATTTTTCTTAATTTCTACACATAATTGGCATTCACTGAATAGTAAGTCGGTCCCTATCTTAAAGAAAATTTCATAGCTTTTCTCTGAGGTTCACTTCTGCAATTTGTGTTGGTTGAAACCAGTCCTAATCATTGTTTCAAGGCAATTTTCAACCTTCCTTTTTTTATTTATCCACTGGGCCAGCTAGCTGGTAGCCTAATTAGGGCATTAACCCTGTGATCAAGAGGTCATGGGTTTGAATCCCAAGACTGCTAGTGGCACCAATGAGGTACCCTGAGAAAGGTACTGTCCCCACACACTGCTCCTCAGGGCACTGTGTTCCTGGCAGCCCACAGCTTCACTTGGTGAATGGGTTAAATGGGTTAAATTAATCTCAAACCTGTCCGGAAAGGGCCGCTGTGGGTGCAGGTTTTCGTTCCAACCAAGCAGGAGGCACCCGATTCCACCTCTGTAATCAGTAGGTCTTGGTTTTCAGTTACTCAGGTCTGGCTTCTTCTTGGTTGGAATGAAAACCTGCACCCACAGTGGCCCTTTCTGGACAGGTTTGAGACCCCTGCGTTAAATGAACAGAAATAATTTCCTGCTGTTCACATTGTGGTATGTGGTAAGTTCACATATGACAGAATGGTAATTTTCACTTCACTAATGTGCCTTTAAGACTGACATTAAAATAACCTCTGTTCTGATTGGTTACCCTCTACTGTACAGCAATAGTACAATCCAGGTTCAAACACTCATAACTGCAACATAAATGGGCTGGGCTAAACTGCTGTAGGTGTCTAGGGTATAGGTGAATATACGCAATTGCTTGGATTTGCTTACAATTGCTTGCCAATTGCCCTGGGGGGCAGGGGGCTTTGGGGGTTGGTGGTATGTTGTAACTTCAATTGCGTTAACAAACTACAACAACCTCTTAATTTTTACAAATGCAAGAAAAGTTCGTTTTTCCATCATAAGGGTCTTTCAAGATTAATAAGCCTTGAATTGAAGGGCTTGAGATAAGCCAGGTCTAGTCTAGATAAGCCAAGACTGCGGTGGGATGTATTAAATAATATGTGGATTGAATAAGGACTTAAATATTGACAGTGAGTTGAAGGGGCGCAGCGATGCATGAAAATGTTGCTCTTCATTAAAAATGACTGCTCTCGTCTGCATTTAAAAAATGACTGCAAATTTGTTTTGGCTTGGTAACATCAAAGGAATTCACTATAAACTCTGACACCATGAGGTTTTTTGATACTATGGGTGGACACCGAGTCTGCTTACTGAATGGTTTCGGCTCGTCTTACTGCTCGTGCTGTTTGGACTGGATTTGGAGACGTGGCGGTAGCTGACTAATGCTTCCCTCGCCATATGCTGCCATGACTACAGCTGTTTGGATTAATTACATGAGTGGAGCTATTGATTACAACTGCCCAAGATCATTTGTAAGGATTTAGAAATGAGAAGCGGAAACATTTACGTCAAAACATGTGAAAAATCTATTTTCTGATCTAAAAATTATATTCAAAGTAATAAACTGTGTTCACAAGCCTTAGCCTATGCACTAAATGGCACATCACTCAAAAACTATTATATAATAAACACATGTACTGAGTAACAACAGACCATCAATCACTACCAGACAGCAACAGCAACACACTTCTCTCCTTACATGTCTGTTGAAGTACATTCAATAACTAACTTTTCAATAGTTTTGTTGCACCAGTTGTAGGTAATGCTATTATTACTAAAGCTGCTCAACCAATACATGAATAACATATAAAGTAGTATTAGTAGGAAAGATGACTTTTGAATACTGAACAGTGAATAAGGCTGTGTGTTGAATGTTGTAATCCCATAATGACACATTCAGAACATACTGAAGAGGTATACATATTTACACCCAAAGTAAAGACTACTTAACTGTGCATTCCTAGGCACTTCTAGTGATTAATCGGCATGTTTTATTTTTCATTGCAGCTCTAATCATATTGACCTAACATTCAGCTGCTCCTGAGGATTTAAGTTTTTAATCATGTGTGTCAAATTCAGGGACTCATTCAAAAGAAATTAAGACTTAACTGATGTGATATTTAACAATAAAAAAAGCCTCTGGAAATAAATACAAACATATTCAATTGGACCCAACAACCGTAATGTAGAAACGAAATTAAATCTGTTGTTTCCAATTGTCAACTCTGGTTATAGTCTGTGTGAACTGGAAACTCTTTTTCCCTCTATAATATAAGATCAGTTTAAAATGTATTAGAATTCATCTCTGAGTTAGCTGAGCATTTTCACTTGGTAATAGGTGAAGGTGGTTTGAGTGCGTGTTGAAACATGATATTATCGATCATTAATCTGTCTAGCCCTCTGGTGCATGGTGATGTAATCATAACAGTCATTTTGGATTATTTACAAGTTCTTAAAAATAGACATTCATCAAGAATATTAATGCCTAAAATGACCAGGGACGAAAAATGGTTTCTACTGATTTCAGAAGCATGTAAACAGAAAAAAACATTCCGCAAGAGAGACTCTTGTTATCAAAGACCATTAAGAGCATAAACAATATTTTAGAATAAGATACATACATCTATAAATGCATATTAATGCAAACCAATGGAATATTTTGGAACAGCTTTTTTGGTTTAACCAGGATCTTTTTCATATATTGTGCTGTGTTGATGGCTGTGGATTTTTTAAAATATTATTTTCTACACTTTAGACACGTTGTGCGCGTATACATTTATATTACTTTTGGATCTGACATAGCGGAAAAGAAGGCAGGATGAGATTTGGCTCAAGGCAGTGTCAAAGAAGCTCTCCGAATTCTATTTTTAACACTTTGATTTTTGTTCCTGCATAAACTGAAAGTTGACATTCCCCTTCATGCCCTCTGGTCATAGAGTTCACATCTCAAATCAATGGCATTACATTTCATGATGACTGTCTCAAAACTGTCTCAAATTCAGAAATATTTCTGACAGCTCCAAGAACCTACATCAGAAAATGTGGCCAATGTGGTTAACTAACGTAATTGTCAAGGTTTTGACTGAGCTCATGTGGTCTGATTTACTCATTTAAAAAATCCAGATTAAGCAAGAGCACCGACATTCAAAAATGTATAGCTGTTCATAGAAAAAATGAATAAAGGAATCATATTTAAGTACTTATTTGGAGTTTTCCTGTCTGGGCATTGCACGTCATTGCAATTATTATGTAGGTCTGCAAACAAAAGCACATGAAAACCTTTAAAACCAGAAGACAAGCTAAAAGATTATTTACCAATGGAAGATAAGATAAACCTTTATTAGTCTCACAAGTATGTATGTACACAATGAGTGTGTATATATGAATATATGTAGAAAGAGAATATAAGAGAGAGAGAGGATATAAAGTAAATATAAGAACAGTAAATATATAGTAAATATAAGAACACCACTCTTACAGGTCTCCAGATACGATTTACTGGTTGGAGAAGGTGGAGCTGTGCCTTGACACAATCCCTTAACACAGTCCCTTTCTCACAAGCACGGGGCAGCCAACAAAACATGTGAAACCCGGCACAAAATCAAACAGATTCAAATTAAGAGTCCTGTCTGTAAAGCTTAAAAATTAGCGGCCTCTATCGGCTGCTGACGGGAACGTCACACCTTTAATGTTGAACTTGACCCAACTGCTTAGCCCACCATGGTTTCTCAGTACTTTTAAAAAGCCTGCGAGACCCAGAGCTTATTTTCAGCCTCATGCAGGGCAATATGGCACTATTAAACAGATGTTAACCAAAGTGCTGCATGATAAAATTGACTAAAATAAGAAAAATATGTAAACAAATAAAAGTGGAAGTCAGGGACAGGTGATGTAAAACAGAAGCATGCATTAATATAAAAGGATAACAAAATAACAAGAATTTATGAACGCTTTCTAAAACACATATCATGTGTTTAACAAGTAAACTGCATTCTTGTAGGTCATTGAGATGGTGGGGCATTTGTTGTCCACAGTTGTGGAAAGTGATAATCCGTATCAGAGTAGCATCAGTATCAGCAGACTAAAGAATACTAATAGACTAAATTAGAAGGTCCTTTGTGTGGCAGTTATTTTGCTTGGTATATTAAATGACACATACGCTATATGGACAAAATTATTGGGATGGCGCAAGTCATAGGAATAAAACTTCATTAACATACATCATCCAACTGTGCCACTTTAGTAGTAAATAACAAAGCTAAGCAAAAAGCAAGTTCATGTTGCATTGGTTGGTTAGCAGACTTTGGTCATAACAGCAGTCACAGCAGTGGAGATGGTCATCCTAAATTTCTGACACATAAGCACTATATGGACAAAATATTGGGATGCTTGACCAGCACTTTGATGATATTACATGCAAATAGACTTTAATATGGAGTTGGTACACACTTTGCAGCTATAACAGCTTCCACTCTTATTAAAAGGCTTTCCTCAAGATTTTGGAGTTTCCGTGGAAATTTGTGCCCGTTCGTTCTGTAGAATATTTAGGTCTGTCACTGATGTTGAACGAGAAGGCCTGGCTCACAATCTCTGTTCATCTCAAAGGTGTTGGATAGGCTCTGTAGACCAGTCAAGTTCTTCCACACCAAACTCATTAAACCATGTCTTTATGGAGCTTGCTTTTTGCACTGGGGCACAGTCATCCTGGAATATAAAAGGTTCTTCCTCAACCTGTGTCTACAAGGTTGGAGCATGGTGTTGTCCAAAATGCCTTGAAACATTAAGACTGCCCTTCACTAGAAGCAAGGGGCCACCTGTATTCAATTGTTTCCCAAAACTTTTGTCCATATTGGGTATATGTAGGCAGACAGGCGTGGGGGAAAAAAATCTAAATTTTCCATTTTATAAAGGGCAAAGCAAAATGTTTCAAGCCCACATGTACCAAAGTACTGCAACAAGAGTAGTTTTTAGTAGGATAGTGAATTATAGTGACTATCAAATATTTCACACTTGCTACTGCACATATTAATAGTTCCTAACCATAAAATACCACCTCTAATGGCCCCCGCTGCAGCTTGAGTGGGCTCGATTTGGTTTCATAAAGGGCTGTTCATTTTGAACACTGCGCTTGCTCCCCTGCTGAGAGTGACTCCTAGTGCACTGGAGGTGTTAAGTCATATCATGCGTCATCTCTATCTTTTACTGAGTGATGCTAGAGTTGATCTTTTAAACTCAAATCTGAGAATCTCAGGGCTTGGCTTGAGGGGAGCTGTCTGATTTAGAGTGTAAAAAAGGTGTTTCAGAGCTGGTTTATCCTTATTTTGAGCATGCAAACTTTAGGAATTTAGGAATACACTTCACACATCAGTGGCATTTTGTCATTACTCTGATTAAATAAATCAATAATTAGTGTTTCAACAGCAGTGTGAATTGCCTTCTAGTAGTGTGCACATGCTCATAACAGTGCATCTGACAATAAAGGCAGCATAAAGCTTCTTTGCATCCATTTTATCAGATGGGACAAGCAAGTGGCTGTTGGTTTTAATGAGTTATTTCAACGTATTAACAAGAGACATTAGGGAAGATAAGGTTAATACAGTAAGTGAGGAGAGAAAGAGAGAGAAATGGATAGATGGAGTGAGAGTGGCAGGGCAGGGGCAGGGGGGGAATGCTGCAGTTTGTCCTCATCAGACCACCTCCCTGGCTCTGAGTCCGCACCATCCTCCAGTCTTTAAAAAGAGATCGAAAATAAATGAGAGAAATGAGGGAGAGGCCTGAATAGATTAAAATCGATACGTCTGCCCTGCTTCTTATTTTTATTCATTATTAATCCAGGCCTGGTAGAGGCCTCTCAGGGGGGGATATCAGAAAGATCAGATTTGCTGGCAGCTGCTCTCCTGCAGGCTCGGATGGAGGCCGTTTTGGCTGAGTGGGAGAGGGTGAAGAGTGCAGGCTGCTGGGGGAAAATGCAGGGTCATAGATCCCACCATTCATCTGAGCCTGCAGCATGAAAGAACCTGTCTGCCTGAGACTGCACACGGTACATGAAGTATTAGTGTTTTTTCTATGTCACAGGATGAGCCCATGGGAAAGCTACGATCACTGGATTACCAGGGTAATATTCAGGCATTTGGACAAGTTGTTTTGAGTTACGGCCAGGTACCTGTCCTTCCCTCAGTGTGGCTAGAGATCTGCCCCTATCTGCCCTTCCTCAACAAACAAGAGTCAAACCAATTGATCAGAAAGAAGCAGATACGCAGATAAGGCTTTTTTGTTGTCCTCTGTTTTCACGCGACAGTATGGGTAGCATGGTAATGGGCAGGATGGAGGTCGGTAAAGACCGTGTAATATATTGGTCCATAATCTGGATGAGATCTGGAGGCTGCACAGACCATGTGATTTACATCATTTTCAAAGTCATCAAACCATTCACTGACCCCTCATGCCATCCTGGAAGAGACCACTCCCATTAGGATAGAAATGTTTAATTATAGGATAAAGCCAGAATAACTTTGTATTGATATTCAGTGACCCCTGTGTCTAAGAGGGCAAGGGCTATGAGTGAAATTTCCCCCCCAGCCCCTCCTCCCTCAACCTTCCACTGTAGGAGTCAAGAATTCAGGCCTGAAGGATGACTCATTTGTCCCTGCAGATCATGGTTCTCCACTCATTTCTTTAAGTTTGTATATTTGAAGCGCTTCACGGTCCTGGTTTGTAAATCGCTCATGTTTAGTAGGATGAAAATTCTACACCAGGTGGCGCCATTAGCAATCAAATAGCTTTTTATGTTGAATAAGAGCACAGCAGTAATATTGTCCCTGTGTCCTGAATTAGTCACAATTCTGTAGGCGGACATTAGCGAAGCTTAAGGTAGAAAGCAAGCAGCTGAGCGTTGTTAAAGCAGTATTTTAAGACATAAGATGCTAAAAAAACAAAAACCATTCCTACCATTTGGTCCATAATCTAACAACACATTTAAAATGGTGTGTCTTTATAGAAATATAGGATATAGAAATATATAGAAATGTATAGAATATATAGAAATGTAGAAAAAGTTGAATAAGGTTTAGTTGTGAGTGTGAATGAGTTTTAAAGGTAAACTATATTCACTAATTTCTTGGCCTACCAGGAAAATAACATAAAGCCTGGAGTCAAAACAGGTCAAATGAAGAATAATTATAGTGGAATATGTAATTATATGCATTTAAAGAAAGGGATAGAAACTGCACCCCTGGGGGACCACCCCAGTGAGTTTAGTTCTTTTTTGTCTCAGAAAATGGTATTGTCTGACTCTTATCTGCTTCCCGTGTGTAAAAGGTGAATGTACAAGCCTAGGAACAGTCTATAATTTTAACAGGAAGGACATGCTTTCCAATGTGGTATTGAAAGGAACAACAGCAGAGTTCTACAGCATGTACTTGATGTCAGGGTGATGCAATGGACGAGCGGCATAAAAACTAGAGCTTTTATCTGCAGATGTGACTGGAGGGAGTCAAGAAGGACACTTGGAAGAAATAGGGTGAGGGGAAAACATTCTCTGGAGTCTAGAAAAACTGGAAGAAAAATAGCAACACTCACACACACACACACACACACACACACACACACACACACACACACACACACACACACACACACACACACAC
>JBBPDC010000028.1:7492850-7505982 GCA_037974485.1 Hemigrammopetersius urotaenia
ACCTGATCTGACTGAATTTTGATTGGTGCAGAAGCGAGGCTCCGCGGACCGGCAGGAACCCTCTCACGGACCGGCACATGTCTACAACTCTCCTATTACGCAAACGGCTTTAATGAGGACACCTTATCCTACAGGTCACATTCATGGATCACTTTAGATATTACTGCACAGTGTGGAGTCTCTGCTGACCTCCTTACAGACTAAACACTTACTCTCGGCTGCTGTATGCCTGTGTTCTCTTCCGGGCCAGGTGTGGATATCAGCTTAGCGAGGTTTTAGGCCAGTGTTTTTAGTTACATCTCTGTCATTCTGCAGACATTAGTACTTTCCCTGCACCCTGCAGTACACATTTACTTTATTCAAGTATACCTGCAAGAAGTCTACTTCTTCCTTACTTTCACTTTATCCATTTACAGTGAGGAACTAATTGTACTTTGATGTTCAATTTAATATTGTTCTGGTGGTTTGGAACTTGAACTGCTTTGTTGTTCAAACTTCTCAATTTTGTTTTAGAACTTTGTTTTAGTACTGTGCCAACACAGTCCTCTGGGAGCAACTGGTGTATTTGCATTTTTTGGATATTGTTTTAAACATTATGTTTTAAGTAGATTATAGCTATTATGACCACATTTTCCCTTATGTATAAGTTTAGACTGTTTTACCCAACTCAGTTTTAAGGCGCAGTGAGTAAAATCCAGACTAAACATTTAATTAAGTAACTCAGATGAGGCTGAAGCAAAAGGGCAGATGAACTCCCGCTTCTTTCCTTCAGCTTTAACCTTTTAGCACCAGCAGCGTTTACAACGTGTCCGTTAGTAGCTATCAAAGAGCGTGACACTCCAAATGCTTTCGGTGGAGGAAAGCAAGGGAGATGCCCAGAGAGATGAAAAGGGAGGGAGATTAAACGAGTGTACTTTCGCTGTCTTTCAAGCCTCTGCTTAGGTACAGGCTCATTATGGAGATAGAAAGCAGCATGTGTTCGTCTGTGTGGGTGTGTTAGTTAGGCTCAGAAATAGCAGATGGGTAACTTTCAGTGTTCTCACTCCCAGTCATGGCCTTTCCATGACCAAAAATTTAATTAACACAGCCTGCAGCTGTACAAATGAAACTCTGCAAAAGTTCGACATTCACAGCAACCAATCTCTGAGACTGTCACTACACATGAGTGTTATTAAAAATGCAAGTGTTATTAAAGATGTGTTATTAAACTGAATATACAGTTATATCTGAAGATTAACTAGTCCAAACTTATGTTACACACACACACACACACACACACACACACACACACAC
This sequence comes from Hemigrammopetersius urotaenia, assembly GCA_037974485.1. NCBI lineage: Eukaryota > Metazoa > Chordata > Actinopteri > Characiformes > Alestidae > Hemigrammopetersius > Hemigrammopetersius urotaenia. The sequence goes on from JBBPDC010000028.1 coordinate 7,494,144, forward strand.
ACACACACACACACATATATATATATATCTGTGACACTCCTCCATGATTAATTTGTGATGACTAAATTGAGCTTAAAATCGAGCTGTAACTGACAGAAGAAGACACTGATTCATGAAGCATGAAACATCATGAGTCCCTGGCTATACCGCATCCCTGACCAGGTGTCCAGGAGAATAAAACTGGCCTTGTTCTCTCTGGGTGGGTAGGGTGGTCCTTCATCTCAGCACAATGTGAGCCAGAATGGACGTCTGTTAGCTCAACCGAACTGGAACAGAATTGGCAGCGTCCTGAGTCTGTGCAGTGATGTTGCTTTAGTGGGTGGCACTTCTAAAAGATGCGGTAATACACACCGCAACAACCCATGCTTGTGACACAATAAGACGGAATGGAGATCCCTTCAGTAAAGAGCCTTGGTTCAATTTTGCTGTATACTCAATGAAAGAAAAGTTAAAAGTTGCTTGAGTAAAAGCAAGTTTTCTCCAATAGTTCAGGGCATGTAAAGAAACATCTATATTCCCTTTGGCTCAGGACTTTTTTGATGCACACTCATAAAAGAGGAGCTAAAATGGATTCTTTGGAGAGATGGCATACAAGAAACACATTTGGTTCCCCAAAGAACCTTTCAGTGGATGGCTCTTTAAAAAAATTGCTGTAATTGAGATGTGCGAGTGAGAGAGAAGGGAGATATTGAGATGTAAGTGCGGCCAAATCCATCACATGGCTTAAGAAAGACTCCCTGATTATCCCTGGCTGGAATGAACTCTCCACAAATCCATCACCATGCCACAAGCCATGGGAGGCCTAAAGTGGGAAGCCTCCAGTGACGTAATGGTGGGCTGAGAAGACACTGTGTGTAATTGTGTGCTTTGCCTTGGTTTGGTGCCTGCAGTGTGTGTGCGGACTAGGTGATAGCTGAAGCAGAACCTTCTGGTCTATTTGCTGAGGGATTGTGGGACACTGGAGGATTTAAGAGGGATTTTAATCACTGAGCGCCACTGCATTACACACACACACACACACACACACACACACACACACACACACACACACACACACACACACACACACACACACACCCTGTCTACAGGAGACTTCCAGTTCTGTAATGCACATATACTGTGGCTGAGTCACATCATTAGCTAATTACCAAGCGTTAGCTGAACTGAAGGAAATGTGTTCAGGCAGGAAAACACAGTGCAGTGCAGTGCAAGCAAACCACACATATAGTTCACCGTTCCGCATCAGTGAGCTCTGTATAAAACCATGAAAAATAATTACATTAACACTTAGTGGAACACAGGCATAACATAACGTGGGGTAGAATGATACCTTTATATTTTTATTTAGTTAAACAGGTTCAAGTAGAACCTGATTGGTAATGATCTCTTATTCACATTGTAACATCATTTACATTATTTGTGTTTTTCAACATTAAAATCACGTATCTAATACTGTGTAGGTCCACCTGAACTCAAACAGCCCTGAGTTATAGAAACACAGACTACACACGACAGCAGAAGGTATCTGGCACCAAAACGGTGATCCTTTTGTCAGTTTTTCTTGTTTCAAACATGTCAAATTCAGAAACTGTTTACTTGCTGTATAATATATTTCAACCCCTTTCTCATGTGCCACTGTAACAAGATGATCAATGTTATTCAAGTGGTTTTAAGTTGTGGCTGATCAGTGTGCATCAGTGTGTGTGTGAGAAATATCAGTGATAGACAGCCTCATTCATCATTTATTTTGATGCACATGCCTGAGTGTGAGGGTAATACACTGCACACTGGAACAAAAATAAGGCATCAGCCATGCTAACCACTAATTCTGTACACACCTAGCACATGTGTCTGGTGCAGCCATAGATTTAAAGGCCAAATGCCCAACATTTCTTTTGTTTATTTACCCCCCTCACCCCAGAACACTTGCAGTATGTCTATATATAAAAAACACTACTTACACAATTATATTCTAACCTCACTTTATCCCTAAGAAAGAAGCATACTGCTTTTGTTACTGTGCCTTTAAGACTGACCTAAAGTCAAGATCTGGTTGGCTGACCAAAATAACTTTTGTAAGTTAGTTTTGTTGAAATAGAGGTCATGTAAATGACAGTCAGCCTATTTATTTTGACGCATATAATTTTATGCATTTAGAGTGAAAAGCTAATTTTGTTCAAACAACATAGTATTGCATTGAATTCATTGATGAATCAATATCTGGGGTTTGGACAGCAGTTATCTGCTTGGTTTCTTTGGTGTTACTTCATACCACTCTCCTGTTCTCTTCTCTCTATCTCTCTCTCTGTTATATTTACCCATTTATTAAGCAGCTCGCCCGCTCATCGCTTAATGAGTCCTGGGAGGAGATGGATTCTTCACTCAGTGGAGAGAGGGGAAAGTTTAAGGGGGGAAAAAAGGCCGCCCTGCCAACCTTGAGAGGCTGCAACCCTGGGACATGCCAGAGAAATAAAAATACAAACCTTTCACTGGCTTGTTTAAGCAGAATAAATCACCCCACCAAGTGTTCAGAGGATATACAGAGTGGGGAAAGGTGCAAGGACACTCGTTCACTTACTCGCACACCCTCTCATGTTGTGGATGATGAGTAGTGCTTCATTAACTCTGCATCTCTCTCTTGCTCTCTGAGCAGGGGATGCAGTCACGGGGGAAATACCCGCAGCCAAATGGCATGGATCTCTTAATACACTCGCCGGCCTCTGCACCAAACACATACGCTGCTCATGCCTGCGAGAGAAAGGGAATTAGACAACAAAACAGAACACAAACTTTGCTTCTGCACATGTGTAGAATAAATAAAAGACACACACAGCTTTAAATGGACATATTTCCCTTATTTTATATACACCAATGGAAAAAAAAAGAGACCACATTCCCCTTTTTTTCTGTTCACTGTTCGTACAGATTGTGGTAATGTGTGTGTGTGTGTGTGTGTGCGCGCATACGTGTAAAATGCACGTTATTCTATTCTTTTCTGAACTATTGCAGTGTGAGATAAAAAAAATACGAAATGCCCCCATATGTGTCGAGTGCAGTAGTGTTTGTACAGCAGCTTTTCTATGTGCTGTATTCCAGCAGCTTCACTCCTGATTCAGTTTCAGATGGACAGGTCATTTTTGAAGCCTAATTTCTTTAAATAGTGTGTCGTTTGAGGCTGTAAATGTTGGCCCTTTATTGAAAACATAAACAGGAACTCCAATGATGTTTCTGTATGTTAAGATGTAAATAAAAGTCATTTAGAGAGCTTTAATGTAAACCTACCATTCCAAAGAAACCTTCTCACTGGTGGTGAATGGAAGTAGTCATCTGATGCATGTAAAGCTCTCATACAGAAACGTATTACATAAAATAGTTATAAATAACATCTAATGCCTGAGATATTATTTTTATGATTTTTATGACCGAAAGGAAGAGCTATTGGCAAATTATTCCCAAAAGAAGATGCATTTTATGCATTATATATATAGAGAATACACACACATATATATATATATATGTATATGTGTGTGTGTGTGTGTGTGTGTGTGTGTGTGTGTGTGTGTATATTAGTGGTGCAACGGATCATTGTTGATCCGAGATCCGAACCGATCCCTCTCCACGGTTCGACACGCATGTGATCCGAAGATCCAAAAGAAAAATAAAAGTTCCGCTGAATGGTGCGCGTAGTGAGTCTGTCAAGCGATAGTCATGGCCAGCGGTAGCGGAGGTGGAGGAGTGGAGGAGTAAATGACAGTGTTCTTGTGTTCAGTAGTTTATAAAACAATAGTGACACAGATGCACGAACATTGCAAAATCAATTAAATGAAAATAAAGTGCCGTGGTCCATTATTTTTTCCATAGCTGTATATACACAAAATACTGTTTGCGTTAATACTGTGAAAGTGAAAATACCTTGTCTTGTTGCATTCGGCTAATGTTTTCTTCAGCAACACCTCGCTCTCGGAGAAAATCCTACAGGTCATCATGTTGGTCGTGTGGTATGTGCGCCGCCATTTGCGCAATTTTCAGTCTTAGTGACCAAACGCGAAAAAGCATAACATTTGCAGGTTAGGCTATGTCCCCTTTTTGGCCACTACACCACCATACTAAGTTATATTCTAACGTAAACATCAGCCTAATAATTTTTATTCAGTTTTGCAGATTTGGCATCCTTTGCCCAGAGACGCCACACCGATCAAACACAGTAGAAAAAACACATACAAGAGTTATCTACAAATTTTCTACACATTTTCTACAAGTCTACTAGCACCGAAATATCTCTTAACATACATTGGAAGCATCAAGCTTACCCAGACGACAACTAACCGCGAGGTTCCTGCTAAGCAAAACAGTGGCTGGGCAGCATGGAAGCGCAGGCGTGGAAGAACGGAAGCGCATCACATACACAATTTATTTTAACTTGTAAATACGAGATCATTTCTCATAATTACGAGATTCCTTTCTCATAATTACGAGATCTCTTCTCAAAATTACGAGATCTCTTCTCAAAATTACGAGATCTTTTCTCTTAATTATGAGATAAGGTGTGCAATTTTTTTTCTTTGGTGAATGCAATGAACTTCCGTAAAAATACGGAAGAGAGAGAGAGAGAGGGAGGGAGGGAGGTAGGGAGGGGGAGAGGGAGAGGGAGAGGGAGAGGGGAAGAAGGGGTGATAGAGAGAGGCAGAGGAGAAAAGATAGAGAGCAAGACCAAGGGAGACAGATGGGGATAGAGGGAGTCAAAGAGAGAGATACAGACAGAGAGATGGAGAGAAAAAGATAAAGAGAGAAAAAAGAGAGAGAGAGAAAGGGAGAGGAAGAGAAAGTGAGAGAGAAGACAACAATAGAGCAAAAAAGAGAAAAAAAACAGAGATAGAGAGAAAGTGAGACACAGAACTCACTGTTTTAAAAGAAAGTTCTGTTTCACACATTCTGTGTGAGCTTCATGTCATGTGAGGAATGTTTTGTAATTTTATTCTTTTATCAATAAAATGAGGTGTTTCCTTCGACTGAAGCATCTGATAAATGGCCAATACTGATGACTCACATAGGTAAATGTATCAATATTAATTAATAGTTAAGTTGACCTGGTAATGCAAAGGTTTACAAGGTTTCTTAACTGAGAGTGACTGCTAAGCTTAAAGTTTCTCTGTTATTCAGGACAATAGGCTGTGACTACACATTAAACTATACTTTGGTAGTAGGACAACATATGCAGCAAAAAAGAGAAAATTATGTGAAGAAAATTAATGAGCATGTACTTTGGTAAAATCTTCATAAAAGAAAAAATACAGTAAAATGTGTTCATTTTCTCATTTCATCATTGGCTTCTTTGAAGTCATTTGCCTTTTTTATAAAGCATAATCCTTTAATATAGGGTTACACTTTATTTCGATGGTCCACTACAGATTATTTACAGATACTTTAAATGTTAAACTACCTGGAGAAACTCCAGGGTTTTAGGTTTAGGTGTAGGATTAGGATTTTACTTATGTTTTGGGTTAAGGTTTAACAGTCAAATTTATTAGACATTCAGTTGAACAGTAGTTCAGCTAAGTTTCTACCAGCTAAGACCAGCTAAGCTTCTACAAAGCATCCAAAGAGGACCATACAAATAACATTCAAATATTCTGTATTTATTATTCTGACAAAAAAAATAATTGTTAGATATAAGATAATCTGGCTACGCTAAAAACTTTTTAGGGCAGTAAAACAGCAGTGGAAAATGAAAGAGAACCTCAAAAGAACTTGCTGCTTTAAAACTCAGCTAATGCTCAATACTGTAGCCACACAAAAGCTCATGCGACATCTTTATTACAGTTACTACGATGCTAACACCACATATAAACGTATTACCATGGTGTAAAGGGAGCTCCTTACTCTGTTATGATGAGGATTTCTCTTAATCTCGTTTGACTGTCACTCTCCCGGCAGCAGCTGCATGCAGTGAGGTTACAGATAAACTACCCAGCATGCTTGGAAATAGGGAGAGGTAACAGTGATGGAGAGGAAATGGAAAAATTCTGTTTAAATTTGAGTTAAAATGCAGAGTTTTTTCATGGTGTAAATGGATATTTCTGTCATACACTGCCTGTCTATTTGATATTACTGAATGATCTGTAGACGTTTAAGACATGTAAAGTGTAAAGAGACCATTCTGTCATACACTATCAATCAAAAGTTTGGGCACACCTTCTCATTCGACAACTTCCTTTATTTTGATTATTGGCTACATATAAAACATCACTATTGCTCTGATGACAGCTTTGCACATTTATCAATCAGATTCATGAGGAATCGACCTGGAGTGGTATTTAATTAACAGGGGTTCTTCATCAAGAGTTCATTAGTGGAGTTTCTTGCCTTCTTAATGTGTTTGGATCATCAGTTGTGATGGTCGGGTTGGTACACAGTTAATCATCCCATTCTACGACGGTTCTACTCCACATTATAGAAAGAACCGCTTAACTAAATAAAAAGAAAGTCCATCATTACCTTATTACAAAACATATTCTGGTTTGTTTAACTCTAACTTTTTGTTTACCATTCCATTTGCTTTTTCATCATTTTGTTTGTTTTCATATTAATGAAAATAATAAAAACAAAGAAAGTAACACTGAATGAGAAGGTGTCTCCAAACTTTTGACTGGCAGTGTATGTGAACACAGCGCACAGGGAGCCGTGTGTGGGGAAGGTACTTTCTCAATGGTACCTCAGCGGTGCCACTAGCAGTCTTGGGATTTGAACCCACGGCTTTCTGATCGCAATGCAAACTTCCTAACCACTAAGCTATTAGGTGACCATGTGATGGTTTGATAATGATAACTGGTGCACAAACTTGTGTGCAAAAAAAAACCAAATCTCAAACAATACGTCTTGGCTGACTAACATGAGGCGTTAAGGGAAAACCAGCAAATTTGATTTTTCATCAAATTGTTTTTTTAAGATCAGGTCCTAAAGACATAACTGCGCAAATCTGATTCCACAGCAGGCCAGCTGTAATTCTGATACGTGTTGTGCATAAGATTCCAGTTTGCAGTGTGAGCGAACAGTGCCTTAGCTTTAGCTGTAACAATCAGACATGCCACCAGCGCCGTGTTGCTAAATCAGGGGTGATAATCGTTTTATAGCATGGCACAATTTACATAATGTTTCTGGACTTTTTTTCTCATTTTTTCCCTGAAGTATGTGAAAAAGTGGTTGCCATGGAGCAGAAAGCATCCCTGCGTCTCATTAACACTGAGGGTTCAGGAGGGTTGAGTCATTTTCTCACTTCTTGGCGAAAACAATAGCCTTGCATTGAAGGCTGACAAGTGCATTAGCAAGACCCAAGAAGTCTAAATTGATCCAATAATGACTACACCTCATTGATATTTATTAAGCATCGGCAGGGCTCGATGCAGCACGACACACTCCCCACTGCAAACACACACGCAGCCATCCACCCCCCCACCTCCCGTCTCTGTCCATACATCTCTGTCCCTCTCTCTTTTCCTAGCTGTCTTGTGCGCCTCCCTCGCTTGGTCTCTGTGTCACTTTCTATCAGCCTATCCCTCCCCTGTTTCACCTCAATATCCATCCATCTTTTCTCTCTCAAGGCCTCAGCATCCACCATTCATCACAGGAACAGCGTTGTGCGTGTGTGTGTGTGTCACACTGGGAGATGTGTGTTATGTGTCAATACTACATGAGTGATAGATATTCAGGCATGCAATGGAGTGTGTCTGTGCAGTGTAAGAGTGTGTGTGTGTGTGTGTGTGTGTGTGTGTGTGTGTTTGTATTTATAGGGCTGTTAAAACTGTCAAAGGCAATTGTGCTGTGCCCTTTCTGCACCAGCATATTGTCCTCCCTCCCTTAAATTCTCTCTCACTCCCTCTCTCTCTCTTCACTACCAGCACACATATACCCTCCCTCTGTCTCCCGGAATGACAGGGACACAGAGGCGCTAGGGTTGTTTACAGCTTTGACCTGCCGTACATCTATAAAGAGACAAAGAATGATGGAGGAAAGAGAGAGAGAGAGAGAGCGCAAAGGAAAGAAAGAAAAAACAAGAAAGAAGGAAGGAAAGAAAGAAAGCCAGTTATAGGAATATAAAGAATGAATAAAGAAGAAAAGTAAGAAAATGGAAAAAAAAAAAGACAATGATCAATGTGAAGGAGGATAATGGACTGAAAGGTGTAAAGTAAAGGGGGAGGTTAAAGATAGAAAGAGAAAGAACGGAAGAAAGACAGACAAAGAATTATAGCCAATGCAAAGGAAGGGAAATAAAAGGAAATGAATGGAAAGGACAAAAAAAATGCAAACGTAAGACAAAAAAGAAAGAAAAAGAAGGCCAATGTGAAAGAGAAAAACAAAGGGGAGTAAGAAATATCAAAAAAAGAAAGATTTCAAAAACAAGAAAGCAAAAATAAAGGACAGACTGAGTTTATTCTGGGGCTGTTAGAACTCTGTAGACACTCTGTTATTTCTCAATTAGGTTTTTTTTTACTGCTTGGTCTTATTTAGAAAGTTAAAGCAATCAGACTGCTCGATGACTACAACAATCAATAATAAGAGCGTTACACAGGCAGTGTGCGTCTAATATTCATGTGTGTGTTTTCCCTCCATCTTGTTGAACAGAGCAAAATGGCCATTAGAATTTAAATGAGTTTCTGAACTGAAAAAATGGAACTCAATTACAAAACTCGGAATGTGTTCCAAAAAAAACGAAGGAGATAATATTGTAAACTCTCACACCTGTTCACTCACTCTCACACACACATTCCTTATTACCCAGATGTCACTTCTGTTCACATTTTTCTATAAACCCACTACAGAAGATGCTATTAGGGGCTCTTATTAGTCAGTAAGAATCTGAATGAAAATGCCAGATTCTCACATTTCTGAGATTCCTCCATGGACAGTTATAGTGAAGCATCTCCCTCATTTACAGACTGCTTTACCAGGCAAATGTTGAGGCAAATTAAACTCAGGACTAAGGTTACTCTCATCAGGAGCTAAAACTAGCCTGAAAAGTTTGTTATTTTTGATGCATTTGATTTGATTCCCGTTTAGTATGGAATAACACTTTTTCAAAATTTTTTAACAAAATTCCCATTTACATCATTAAGTAATGGAAGCTTATACTTTACCAGTCACCTTAGAGCAAACTGCAAGCCTAGTCCATCCCTAATCTACCAAAATATGTGAAACAGCATCTCGAATAGACAGCTGTATGATATACTGCTGTCTATGAAAAAACATAAGAGTATGCAGAAGTGGTAACCAGTAGCAGCAATTAAAGCCCTATATCTTACTCATTCATGCTCTGCCCACAGTCCTTTTACACCAAGTGTCGGACAAGCCATCCAAAATTCTGTTGAGGCAAATGAGAAAACCCTTTTTTTTGTTTCTGAGGTCTCGTTACAATGGCACCTGTCAAGAGGTGAATAAATTATACAGCAAGTGAACAGTCAGTTCTTGAAGTTGATGAGTTGAGAGCACAAAAAATGGACAAGTGTAAGGATCTGAGCAACACTGACAAAGGCCAAATTGTGATGGCTAGAACATCTACGAACCGGAAGGTCTTGTGGGCTTTTCCCGGTGCTCAGGATTTACCAAAAGTGGTCCTAGACAGGATGGCATTGATGCACATGGGGAGTGAAGGATAGCCCATCTAGCCCATTCCCACAGAATAGCTGCTGAAGCAAGACATTAACGCTGGCTGTGATCAAAAGGTGTCAAAACACATAGTGCATCATAGCTTGCTGCACATGACGCTGTGTTGCCACATTCAGTTCAGAGAGCGTCTAAAGACCCCTGTGCACCGCCAAACATGCCCACAATGAGCATCAGACCTGGACCATGGATACATTAAAGAAGGTGGAGAGGTATTAAGAGTCATGTTTCCTTTTACATCACAGTGCCTGTGCACGGTTTACCTGAGAAGAGGTGGCACTAGGATGCATTAAGGAAAGAAGGGAAGCTAACAAAGGCAGTGTGATGCTCTGAGCAATGTTCTGCTAGGAAACCCCGGGGTCCTGGCATCCTTGTGGTTGTTACTTTGACATGTACTACCAACCTAAACATTGTTGTAACCCAAGTACACCATTCATGGTGTCAGTTTCCCCTAAAGACAGTGGCATTTTTCAGCAGGATAATGTGCCCTGACACACTGCAGACACTATTCAGAAATGGTCTGAGGAACACGAGAGTTCAAGGTGTTGACTTGAAGCCTCCAAAATTCTCCAGATCTCAATTCCAAAGAGTGTGCTGGATAAACTAGTCCGATCTGTGGAAGCCCTACGTCGCAACTTAATATTGGAAAGCTTATCATTTAATGATATCAGAATCTGTATAATTTTTTAATCATGACCTAATGACAGGTTTGTGTGAGATTTTGCTTGGTGGTCAGAAATTGCGGTTTGGGTCAAAATTGGACAGGATGTTCCTAAAGCTGTATTTAGGGTTCAGACCAAAATGTCAGGCCCAACAAAAGCTCAAAAACCTTGACGAATCTCCAAGTAATTGCTGAGAAAGAGCCCATTTGTGGACAGAGCATGGAAATGTCCATTTCTGAATAACAGATTGGTCTGAACACTTGTGTGAGAAGGGAGTCATTGATCATGTGTGTGGTCTAGAATAAGAAAACAAGCACTGTCAACATTCAATGGTTCGAAGATTTTCTCAGTCTCCAAACTAAACATAAGAAACAAGCATAAGAAACAAGCAAGTTTGTCTTTAAAAGAATAGAAGTGTCTACCCCAGACAATCCATGCTTTCGCTCAGGTTTGTCAAATACAGACTAACAAGAAGTGATGTTTCCTAGGATCCGAACAAGTGCGTCGTTATTTCACCGTCACTCCTCAGGACAAAAGAGAGGTCATTTATGTTCCCCACTTGAAGGGGTTGGCTTGCATTTTTAGACTGTGATTCATTGTTATTATATTTCGTCTATTTTTTCTCTTCTTTTGAGACCCTGATCAAACAAGCCAGAAATAACTGCTTTATCTTTATCAGGAGACAGAACGCTTTCTGTACACTGTCAGCTGAACTTTTATTTCCACAAAGCTGATTCCTTTCTTTCCAGAAAATGCTTCAAAATTCTTTCAACCCACAACTAAGAGCAAATATAAAGAGACAAAACAAAAAAGGATGGAAAATGTGGGTAAATACTGCAGTGCAACAGTCCAGGAACAAACAACATAAGCACAGCCAGGTTTATTTGTAGAATCTTTCACTTTTTTTGTAGTTTTTGTTTTCATACAGAAAGCCTGGGTTTAAATACACAAGTGCTACAAGGAGGAGAAATTCTCAAATAAACATCAAAAGAAATAAACCCTTGTATTTACACATTCCCCTGCTTTTAATCCTTTTTCTTCAAGCCATCCAATCGCACGCTCTCCGGAGGCGTACGGAAGTCCACTTCTCTCGCTCGCCAGTCGCCAAATCAGAAGGTCTTGGTCTAGTAAGCAAAGTTCTGCAGTAGAGTCTTTTTCTCCGGGGTCATCCTGAACATGTGCGAAGTCAAAGGGGGGAAAAATGTTATCAAAAAGACGAGGGACCTACTGGAACATCTGAAGAAAATGCTGATGATGCAATCATAAGGAGACAAGCTACCTATTTAAGAGCTCTGCAGTCCTCCAGCAGCTGTTGCTTGGGTTTTTTGTAGTTTTTCGCTCAGTTCCTTTCGCCTAGAAATGGCAGAAATTCTTGTCCGCCACCGGGAGAAGGATATGAAGACACGCACATTGACGGGGAGTCCATCGCGGGGGAACAGTGGGTAACGGTCATAGTCCATAGATAGAGCAGACCATGGTCAACAGATTGTGTCCTGTGTGCGCGCATGAGTGTGTTTATA
>JBBPDC010000028.1:7581378-7594059 GCA_037974485.1 Hemigrammopetersius urotaenia
TTAATAAAGATAAATCTGCCCAAAGCAAACATATTTGTCTACTCCTATGTTGATAAGAGTATTATAAACAGTATATTCAGAACAGACTTAAAGGTTAACTATGGCAAACATGAGATTAATCGCGATTAAATATTTTAATCTACTGACAGCCCTAATTCAAATACATGTTGTTAGGCCGGTAGGGGTCACTGGGTTTGTTTTGTTTTGAGGGCTTTTATTTTGACATTTTGTGTCGTGTTATAAGCAAAAATTATTTTTATTCAGCATTAAACCCAGTTAAACAGGGCTAATTGTGCATTTTAATGAAACATACAGCTGCACAGTCTTCTAGCTGTCCAGACAATATTCCTTAAAAAACCCTACAGTAACATCCTGATAAGCCATTTTCATTACTAGTTGTGCCATAAAGTGTTCCATAAATATCCTCATATAGCCCAGCCCATCATAAATGTTGAAAAGTTAAAAATGTCAGCTCAAAGTATGAAAACAAATCACAAAAAATAATTTCCATATTAAACCAAACAGTAAACCATTTTCTCTGTAACTGAAACCTCTAATAAACAGCAACCAACAACACACGGTTCAAACTAAACTCTTTTCTTTGCTGACGTGCCTGCGCAGTCCTCTTAGTCCTCCCAGAGTGATTTTTGTCTCAAAACAAACACTTGCAACAAAATCCACTTTGGGGGCATTAAAAACAGAGTGCAGTCACTTTATAACTGAGAAAAGTTTCAGCTTGCATCCTGAGTGCGTGTTTTGATTTTCTTTTTATTACTAAACGCACGCCTGTCCCTGTCAAAACCTGCTCCCAGACGTTGGATGTGCAAATTGCAAAGTTTCTGAAACTTATTGTTTTTTTTTCCCACCAGTACATTTTCAGCTATTAGGAGATGGTCAATTAGCAGCAACTCAAACTTCAGGCAGAAGGAGAAGGAGGCAGACAGAAAGGAAAAAAGAAAAAAAAATATGAAGAATGAGGTAACAGAACAGAAAAGGAAGGATTATAAAAGACAAGAGGAACCACTGGAGACAAATTAAACAGAGGGAAGAAAGAAACAGAGAAACATGGGACAGGGCATGAAAAACAAAATCAGAATGAGAAAAACATTTGCATACCTTGCAAGCCTAAACTTAATAATTATTCAAATTTCTTATACATGTTATACATACATAGCAATTATGACCAACTTTTAAATGCATAAAAATTAAATTAAAAAAAATATTTTTCCTCCCGTTATATTTTAACATGGAAAGAGAGTTTACTGTGTTATTCAATAGTATTCTCATGCTAAACATGAGGTATGGGTGCATTTTAAACGTCTTTATTACTTGGTCATGAAGGTAGAGCTGGGTAATATAGCAATATTTAGCATTATCATGAAACATAGGCATCTGAGCTAATCATGGACAAAAACAATTACAAAGAGAGAATAATTACAGATGGTTAAGTGGATTTAGCACAGTGTGGTGTGTGAAACACTAAATAAAATTATACCCATAAGGTTTGAATGCATTTTTTACATGTTCTTATCCATCCCATTCTTCATGTGTCCAAAAATTCAAATAAAAAAAGAAAGAACAGATAAAGAAAGAAAGAAATAAAGGTGGGAAAAGTAGAAAGGTGGTAGGGTAGGAAATTAGCTAGAAAGGTAGAAAGTAATCAAGAAAAAGAATGTAGAAGGAATGTAGACAGAAAAAAAGTTGGTCGGTAGGTACAAACAAAAAGTCAGAAAGAAAAAGGTTCAGTAGTTATGTAGGTTGGTAGAAAGAAACAAATGAAAGAAAGAAAAAAGAAGGAAAGAAACAAAGAAAAAAGACATATATAAGGTAAAAAGATATAAAGAAAGACATAAGATGAGTGCTGGGGGTTGGAGAGGTGTGTGCAGTTTTAACTCAGAGACCCTCTCAGATCCCACTGAGAGAAATTAGAGCCTAGACTGGAATGCTCCTTTAAATGGTAGGAAAAAAGGAAATGGAGTGAAGAAAGAAGAGGATGAGCGAAAGAGAAGGAATGCAAAGAGAACAAGAGAAACGAGAGGAGAATGAGGCACAGACTCAGCAACATTAAGTTTAACACTGATCATTGATTCTCCTCCTTAGAAGAGGGTGAGGCATTAGAGAACTATAAAAGACGCTGATACCAGTGTGTGTGTGTGTGTGTGTGTGTGTGTGTGTGTGTGTGTGTGTGTGTGTGTGTGTGTGTGTGTGTTCGTCATGATGTGTTCAGTCACCCTAAAGAACAGAGCCTGTTTTCATGGGCGACCAAATGACGTCTCATCAGCTGCCTCCCGCCCGACTTTGATCAGACTGATAGATTATAAAGTGATCAGACACGCTGATGAGTCATGTGACCCCAGCCCTGAGGATGGACAGCACTTTGAAGGAAGAGGACACACCAGAGATGGCCCTGTCGAGAAAGTGGGCTACAAAAGGGTGATGAAAGAGTGAAATTTAGATTTACTTTTCCAAGACTTCCCTCAGGCTTCACAAGGACATCCGAAACCAGCCTGAAGAGCGTCAGACCACCGCGGATCTGTGCATATCATATCAAAGACCAGTTCAGGAGCCCCTACCACTGAGGCAGAAACGTGTCTGTTTAATTCTTTTATTCTGCTCTTCTTCGTTAATGACATTATCCCAAAGCTAAAGTCACATTTTGACATGAAACATCCCTTTCAAACAAACTGCCCGCTTTTTATTTAGTCTCACACACCAAGATTTTGAGAAAAAATAGCTGTTAACTTATTTTTTTCTACTGCTATTCTGATTAATCCAATCAATGACCTGCATTTTCACTGCAATCTAAACATTTCCTCAGAAAGTACATACAACAACCGGATGCATTTCTGCGAGAAAATGCTAAGTGCGATTGTGTGGTGACTCTAAAACCCGCCTGTGCCCAGATCTGTTTGTTGGAGTAAAACAATAAAACACTAACTGTGAAAAGAAAAAATAAAAGCTATGGTCATCGCAGAAGCTTATCAACTGCTTTTAGCCAAACAGATAAAGTTAGCTGCATGATGATGATAAACCTTTCACTCTGTTCACCTTGCAGGGATCTGAAGATGAAAACTATGATACCGATATGCCTCTTCTCCCTATGCAATTACTGACAGAGCAGATGTATTTAAAGGTGATCCTGTTTATAGATAATGTTTATAAAGAGGGGGGTGAGGGTAGACTACTGTACGTCAATTATAGATGGAGAGAGAGAGGAAGATAAAAGTCTCAAAGTCATTTTCTCATTCTCATGCAAACACACACACACACTTTTCTTGTGCTGAGCAGCCTTGAGACACACACACCCACCCACACCCTTCCACATGGCTGCCGTGTGCGGACGGCAAGAGATCAAAGATTTTGCAGATGGCTTAACGAGCTGTTAAAAACATGACAGCGGGAGGCCGACAAACAGACAGAGAGAGTCAGAGAGAGGGAGAGAGAGAGAGATAAAGAGACAGCGAGAGTGAGTTAAGATTGTGAGAGAGAGAATGAGACAAGAGGGAGAGAGAGTCAGAGAGAAAGCGTGAAAGAGAGAGAGAGAGAGAGAGAGAGAAAGAGACTGAGTGAGAGAGAGAGAGAGACTGAGGGAGAGAGAGAGAGAGACTGAGTGAGAGAGAGACACAGAGAGAGACATACTGGGAGAGACTGAGATAGGGTGAGAGAGGGAGAGAGAGAGAGAGAGAGGGAGAGAGAGAGAGAGAGAGAGAGAGAGAGAGAGAGAGAGAGAGACTGAGTGAGACTGAGAGAGAGACTGAGTGAGAGACAGACTGAGTGAGAGAGAGACACAGAGAGAGAGAGAGAGAGACTGAGTGAGAGTGAGAGAGACAGACTGAGTGAGAGAGAGACAGAGAGAGAGAGAAACAGAGAGAGAGAGAGAGACTGAGTGAGAGTGAGAGAGAGACAGAGACAGAGATACTGAGAGAGAGACAGAGAGAGAGAGAGAGAGAGAGAGAGAGAGAGAGAGAGAGAGAGAGATTGAGCGAGAGAGAGAGAGTGTATGTGAGATTGTGTGTACAGGTGAGAGGAAGTTAGAGATTGAAGGATGAAGAACAGAACAAAGCACACAGTGTGAGAGGTGTGGAAAATGAGCTAACAAAACCCCAAAGGAACTCACACAGCAGGGACTGTCTAAAGCACCGTTTGATTTTTTTTTCCTGTGGTTTATCAGCTACAAACTGATCAATGAAACAAACAGCGGCCAGTCACAACATTAAAACCACTGACAGGTGATATAAATAACACTGATTATTTCACTACAGTGGCACTTGTCAATAGGATATAGCAGACAATAGAAATATACACACAAGCACACTATAGACTAAATAAGGCTAAATTTTGGTCCTCATAAGTACAGAAATACAAGCAGACATCTGAGGCATATAGTTATATGTTTGCTGTCTTTTCAAAGCGCTGGCGTCACGCAAGGCTAATTAGCAGTGGCACGTTCCGATGGACAGGTGGCTCGGTAATGTATCACGAAACACATTATATTGAAAAAGAGTTTAAACGTTTTATTTATTTTTCTCTCTCTCTCTCTCGCTGAATGATGAGTCGGGCAAAACGTTGCCAGTGTAATGGACCACAGACCCGTGTGGGGGTGGAGCAAGCGGGCCAAGGCTTGGGCTTTAAATGGTAAAACAGACTCAGAAGCTAGTGTTACTCATCACTGAGCACATTTGTTATTAACAAATCTTCCCATGAGTGACCTCTCAGACTTAAAATAAGCAAACCACCCCCACGCCGCTGACGGAGGACCTTTACTGTGGTCGCCTTCTTCAGCTGTCGCTCTCGCTGACCGGCTTCCATTTCTGATCTCCATTCACCCACTCAGCCAACGTACCTGGCACTGGTCATCACCCAGCAGCCTCAATGACCCATGACCCTTAACACTTGATCTTGTAAGAAGCATGATGGAGAAAGTATCATGTTGTGATTGTGATAAGCCTCGCAAAATGTGTGTGGCAGCTGCAGAGGTATCTGTTATGGTATTTAACTTATAGGCCTTGCACAGTATTAATAAAGCTATAACTAGGGGTCTAGCCCGTCACCCTTTCCACAGTTTGGTTTGGTCCTTGGTTTCTAAGTCACGGTTCGGTTTGTTGACTAGTTGGAAAAACATAATCAAAACCTCTGAGTAATTAAACATACCTTTATGTAATATTTGCAAAACACATACCATACCAGTGAATACAAATTTACTCAACAAAATGATTCACTCTATTACAAAGCTGTTGCCAGTGTCTAGTTATATATTGTAATTGTAAGGAACAGTGTTTCTCCCAGGTTTTCACAACGCTTTGCCTTTGTTTCTTCATCTTTTAAACATACATATTTTGAAATGTGGCTTTAACTAGCCTCGAGCCGAACACCCTGGCTCAAGCACATTCAACCTTAATCTGGGTACTCTGACTCAGAAACCGAGGACCAAACCAAACTGTGGAAAGCGTGAACTGCTAGACCCCTAGTTATGGCTTTATTAATACTGTACAAGGCCAATAGGTGTTCAAAAAATTAAATACAATAACAGCAATGGGCAGCTGGAAGCCTAGTGGTTAGGGCATTCACCCTGCAATCAGGAAGCCATGGGTTCGATTGCCAAGACTGCTAAGCACCTCTGAGGTACCCCGAGTAAGGTGTCGTCCCCACACACTGCTCCCATTGAGACTGACTACTGCATGTTCAGTCTCAATGGGAAGCCCCTCGTTCAAGCACATTCAACCTCAATCAGATTTCCTGGCTCAAGCATATTCAACGTCAATTTAAGTTCCCTGTCCTAAGCATGTGCAACCTTGACTGGAGACCCCCAGCCTAATCACGTCCAATCTCGATTGGAATCCTGACTAGTCCCTACATTTTCCACTTTATTCTGCGTTCCTTGTATTTTGCCATTCCCGCTCTGATGTATTTTTAGGATTTCTTACTTCTATTATTAAATTTCACAATTATGATTACTTATAATAAACACTGCATAATATAATTTCAGTGTCAGTTTTCCATCAGTTCTGGTCTCACAGCTGTAAGTTGGTTTCTTTAAAGGTGGCATTCATCTTTAAAATAAATGCTTTCTTAAGAGCGGTCAAATAGCCTCTAAAAGTCGCAGAAATCCCAAAGTGTCTTATGGAGTTCTGAGGAGGTCTAAAGTGTTCAACAAAAGAATGCAATTACTTGGCCAATCTTCAAAATAACTAGTAGATTTCTCAATGTCCACTGTAATAAAGTGACAGTTTGAATATGCAGCACCACTTATCTACTGAGAGTAGCACGCAATCCACCTCTAGTTACTGTATGAATATTAAGAAAAACACCATTTCAAAATGAACTACTTTTCTTACTATCAGTTCTCCTCATCCAGACCCAAAAGCAAAACTTATTCTCCAAATCCACCACAGGGCCAATACACAGCTCTTCACATTCTCAGATATATTCTCTCTCGCGCTCTCTCACACAGAATCAATTTCAGAGGAATTCAGAAACCACATGCTGGTGACTGCCTCACTTCATGAATATTCATCAAACTCATTACCACACAAGTGGGGAAACAAGTGATATTTTAGAGCAAGAGAGAAAGTGAGCACCCGAGAGTGTCTGAATGAGGGAAAGAGAGAGAGAGACAAGAAGACTTTTCCGTTTGTACCCCGGTTTGCAAGTCACACAAGCTCTCCCCTCTAAAGTCGAGGTCTTTCCTGGTTCAGAAATGGAAAACAGGTCTTAGCTTTGTGACACTGATGATTTACGTTACTAAAAGGATGACAACTGATTAGTGAGCTATGCATCAGTTTTAAACTGCAGATTCCCATCAATGATTGCATCTAAAATGCGTGCCACGAGATTCCGAGCAAAGTTCATTGTGTGCCACAAGATTCCAATCGAGGTAAATGTACAACATGAGATTCTGATCAAGTGCCACAAGATTTGAATGAAAGTTAAATTACTTTCAAGATTACGATCAAGGTTAGATGTGTCCAACAAGATTCCAATCAAGGTTAAATGTGTGCCACGAGATTTAAACCAGGGTTCAATGCATTGCACGAGCTTGCGATCAAGATTAAGTGTGCTAAAAGATCCCGATCAAGGTTAAATGTGCACGACAACATTTGAATGTGTGCCACAAGATTCAAATTAAATGTGTTAAATGTGTGCCACTATTCCAGTTAAGGTTGAATGTGCTTGAGCTACACGAATCCAGTAAAATGTGCTCTACGGTTGCATCGTGATTCCCCAACATCCCCATGGTCCACACTGACAGCAAGCATACCTTGCCTCACACACACACAGAGCAGAATTTACATTTACATGTATGACATTTATCAGGCGCTTTTATCCAAAGTGTCTTCCATTCTCTAACTACAGGGGACAGTCTCCCTGGAGCAACTTGGGGTTAAGTGTCTTGCTCAGGGACCCAGTGGTGGTGCTGAAGGTAGGATTCGAACCCATGACCTCTTGGTCCCGAGGAAAGTATCCTTCCCACTGAGCTACCTCCACCCCTATACATATTGTGCTCTCTCTCAGCACCTAATTTTTGCTGATTTATTTGCACACACAACTTTTGTACAGCTGTAGAAGGTCTGCTCTACAGAATTATCTGCCACTAACAATACACTCAAATCATTATGCATCCCTTCCTGCAGGCTACAAGCTGAACCAAATGTAATGGCATGTAAATGTCCCTGCAAATTACAATTCACAATTCAATACATACCATTAAAATTTGTAATCCTGTAAAGTAATAAAACAAAGCACACCAGGAACATCCTGATTAGGTGTTCGTCTTTCGCCTATGTAAAGCTAAGCAGCCTGAGCTCTGTTTCACTAATTAGCCTACATAAGAACACCTCCCAGCACTTAATACTTCAGAAGTGTCAAAAACAAGAGATTAAACAGAGAACGAACAGATCCTTCACAACTGTCACAGGCAGGTTTCCCTTTGTTTAAGCGAACACAGCGTACACTGCGGCAGTGTGTGAAACAGTGTGTAATGTTGCAACTAAATGCTCAGCAAAACACAATTTACTCCAACACCTGCAGCAATACGGCAGACGTCTTCCTCCATTCCAGCCTTTGGCTGAACATAATACGGCCTTTTTTTTTGAGAAGCTTTC
Source organism: Hemigrammopetersius urotaenia (assembly GCA_037974485.1). Lineage (NCBI taxonomy): Eukaryota > Metazoa > Chordata > Actinopteri > Characiformes > Alestidae > Hemigrammopetersius > Hemigrammopetersius urotaenia. Next base: position 7,589,481 of record JBBPDC010000028.1, read on the forward strand.
CGGATGTTTGAGTAGATTATTCTCTCTTTCTCTCTCCTGCTGCCATTTTGGCAGTGAACAAACGCAGCTGGAAGAATAAAAGCACCGCTATGTTGATACCAGACTTTCATTACAGGGGAGCGGTCAGACGAGAAACTGGAGAGGAGCACACGTACAAATTACAGGTGGGATCACACAGGAATACAACAACACTGCACACACAGATATTAGATATATAAGTGATCACCTCTATTTAAAGACAAAAAGTATAAAAAAAAACTACTTGAAGAGCTACTAGAAGTCAAAGGTAATTATAGCAATTTTGTTTAAGAGTAAACAAGAGATTTATTTAAGTTCTGTAAACACTGCATCAATTCTCTTATTTTCATGTGTCGTCATTTCCTTTAAAATTATGCATTAAAGAAAAATATTTGTAAATGCAAATTGGGAGAAATATTGAAAAAAAGGTAAGGCGAAGCTGTTCAGTTGCATCCTTGCACCTAAAGATAAAACCTGAGTTTTTTTTCCCCAGAGCCGTATGTACATATATCTATGAAGTGAAAGTGAAAGTGACCATTCTGTCATACGCTACCTTGGTCAAGGTACCTCAGAGGTGCTTAGCAGTCTTGGGAATCACCATAACTAGGCTACCAGCTGCCCCACACAGTCTCTTTCAAATAGTCCATTTATTCCTCTCAACAGACTAAAATACGGAAAATAAGCTACAAAAGCCTGTTTTCAAATTTAAGTTTTGAAGAGGTCCCAAAACCAACAGATTTAAATATATCTGCTTGTTTTGAATACAGCAGTTTAGTCCCGCCTTTATTATGCACCACTAATGATTAAAAATCGGACAAAATAATTCGAATTTTGTTGTACTACCTCAATTCATCAGAGCACTAATGTGGAGAAGTGATTGGTCACCATATCACATACACTGTGATTGGTTAGAGGCTCATCTGCATATTTTAGACTTCTGTGATGAACTTGCAGAGGCTAAAACTAACATAACGTCATTCTGTGCAGTCCTTCCATATATTTTATATACGTTTTAAAAAGATTATTATTTACAGTAAAACCTATTAAAATACTAATAAAAATACCAGTTGATTTTTTATACACATACACACACACACACATACATATATGTATATATGTGCGTGTGTGTGTGTGTGTGCGTGTGTGTGTGTGTGTGTATGAAAAAAAAATATATATATATATATATACATTGCTTGTCAAAAGTTTGGACACACCATTCAACAATTTCCTTTGTTTTTATTATTGGCTATACTATAGATTAATATTGAAAATATCACCTGTTGCTCTGATGACAGCTATGCGCACTCTTGGGATTTTTTCAATCACATTAACGAGGAATCGACCTGGAATGTTATTTAATTAACTGGTGTTCTTCATCCAGAGTTCATTAGTGGAATGTCTTGCCTTCTCAATGAGTTTGGGATCATTAGTTGTGATGGTTGGGTCGGTACACAGTTAGTAATTCTATTCCACTACAGCTCTACTCCACATTACAGCAAGAACCACTTAACTAAGTAAAAAACATCAACAGTCCATCATTACCTTATTACAAAACATATTCTGGTTTGTTCAATATTTATTAGAAAATAATAAAAACTAAGACAGAGAGACCGAGACAAGTTTAAAACGTGCACGAGCCGGAAAAGTCACTGAAATATCAAGGAGAAATTCATCATAGCTTGCGTAGTGTTGACACAGCTCACTCTGTCCGGGGGAGAGACCGATAAAGGTTTAAAACGTGCGTGAACCAGACAAAAAATCACGGTTCGGATCGGATCATGGTTTTAAGTCACGGATCGGATCAGTTTTCGGATCAGCAAAAAAAAAAGACGAGACAAATTAAACTTTTCAAGTATTTTTGCTCATTAAAAACATTCCACGCAATTATATAACGACAATATAGGGCATAATTATTTCCTTTAATGTGGACACAAGCGGAAGCGTCTGTCATTGCTAAGCAACCATCAGCCGCGCTCTCTCACTCTGTCCGGGGGAGAGACCGAGACAGGTTTAAAACGTGCATGAACCGGCGGACAAGTCACTGAAATATCAAGGTGAAATTCATCATAGCTTGCGTAGTATAGACACAGCTCATTCTGTCCGGGGGGGGTGCAGTTAACGGCGATATTTTTATCGCGCGATAAGAATCTCGCGCCGTTAACGGCCCAGCACTAATATATATATATAATTATTTCTGTGCACCATTTTAGATCCAACCTCTTTTATATCTAGAAGGCAACAGATGCTCCATCAGTTACTGTTTTTTTTTAGCTTCTTAAATCAGTCGATTTTCATCCCCAGTCAGACCTCAATACATAATTCCAGTTAGGACATTCACTGTAGTCCTGCGTCACATGTCGTTACAGCCTAAAAATGGCAAAATATTATATTACACAACGCAGTCACCTGTTCCGGCACAAGCGTCTCAGGAAATTGCTGTCGCCCAGTCAGTCACGCATGTCTTTACACTCTGAGTGCCATGTGTTCAAGTGATGCTGACAGTGTGTGCGCAAAACACACAGATCACACAACATTTCATGGTAAATAGGGACCTGAAGATCAGTGAGTTCTGAGCTCAAAAGCGTTTTTGTGCACAACCAACACATATTGCTCTCCCTCCTTCTTTCCCCAAAACCAAAAAGCCAATTTCACAACCATATGAACTATCGATTTTACTCAGCCAATGCTCTATACCTCTCTCTCTTTCTCTCTCGATCTCTCTCTCTCTGCTCATACAATTACATTTTACTTTGCTCACCTGACTCTGGAAAGTAACTGTGCGTCGCTTTCTCTTAACCTGAACTCTTTTTACCACAGATCGGCATATAATGGCTGAGGAGCACCTATAGCCAACCACACTGAAGCTCAGAACAGAACATTCAGCTCTAGACCACCTAGGTCTGCTCAGTGTAACCCCGCACCCCCACCCATCCCCACACTCGCACACACATACACACCAAAAGGTTAAAGCTAAAGCTGAAATGCCATCCATTCTGCATATCTGCCAAAATCTAACTCCACATCTCTCACACACACACAAAATGGTTAAAGCTACTAAAATGCCACTTATTCGTATCTGCTGGAAATATCTTGCCCTTTCTTTTCCACAGTCACTCTCTCTGTTCCCCCGCTCACTTTGGCTGGAGTCGAATGAAATACCATCCAGTCATATCTGAAACCATCTTCAGCCATTTACATTTACATGAATGCTAATAAGGATATCAGACTGGAGATGCTGAAGAGGAATAGAAACGTGTGTGTGCGTGCGTGCGTGCGTGCGTGCGTGCGTGCGTGCGTGCGTGCATCTCGTTTCAGAGTACATATACGAAGAGGAAAGGGGCAGCATGTCCACAACCGAGCATACAAAGATAAGAGACAGTTAATATGTGTAATGCTGACTAGACCAGTCATGATCATGACATGTCTATACAAATAATCATAATGTATTAGTTTCAAATAAAGACATTACTCACCAATGTTTTCTTAATATGTTCTATAACCACAGTTAGATGTTGTGCCGTTTTTTGGTTTCAACGTCTCAGCGAATGTCTATCTATAAAGGAAAAATGCAAAGAGAACATGGTCATTATGAGCACTGGTCATTCTGAATAGTAAACAGAATGTGTGTATTTCTGCAGACACACACCACCCGATTGAAACACCCTCCAATGAATAGAAATAAATTTCTCTAGAATGAGCCATTTCACTTCAGATCCTTTTAAATGTCTTTAACACTTCAATGAATAAATAACACATAGATGCTGAATAAAGTGTTATTCCTCTTACACATGATTGTGAAAGCAAACAACTATAAAAAATAATTATGGTCTGCTTCAAGAAGATGTCCATTGTTGTTTTTCTACATAAGGGCAGAGATATAAACAAGTTATTCAAAGTGATTTCATGTGAAATTCATGAGATGAGAAATCTACAATGACATAGCAATGGTGATAGAACCCAAACGTCTGAAAGGCATTACTATTATTATTATTATTATTATTATTATTATTATTATTATGCTTGTCATTATATGTCCAGTGTGTCTGTATTTTGCTCTCTTTAGAGAACTGACAGTGGTATTATTTTCCAAAGTGCAAGTGTTTTAAAAGCCCAACAACAAAAAACAATGAGGAATACATCTTTTCTTTACTTGCAGCTTAGGGTAAGTATAAGTTCTCATAAGCATGTCCATAGAACTACCTCTATACAAAAGCATCTAAGCGACTTCAAAAACTCAACCGCACACACAATGTGAGAGAGCAATGATATATTTCATCACGTATATGAAAGCCCAGACAGTCATTTGCGACCCCAATCCATATTTCAATTTCCATCCCCTCATGTAAACTAATTCAATCTGGGCTGTATTTCCTCACCAGCAATCGCCTGTGAGAAATGAGCCTGTTCTCGCCCGCAGGTCTTAAACGCCCTATTCCTCCCACTTACACACACACACACACACACACACACACACACACACACACCACACACACACACACACACACACACACCACACACACACACACACACACACACACACACACACACACACACACACACA
>JBBPDC010000028.1:7595810-7614692 GCA_037974485.1 Hemigrammopetersius urotaenia
TGTGTGTGTGTGTGTGTGTGTGTGTGTGTGTGTGTGTGTGTGTGTGTGTGTGTGTGCGTGTGTGTGTGTGTGTGTCTTCCTCATCCTTCTCTATCTCAAATAATTAAGACACCACTTTCCATTCCGTAATTTATTCAGCAACAAAGAAAAGTGAAGCGCTTTCAAATCTATGCTATTATCCAAGATACCGAGATACTTTTTCTTCAAGCGCTGGGGCACTGCAACCTTTGGGTAATAAGAAATTACTTCTTAATGCGTGCTGAAGAATGTTCTGCTGGTCTGAACGCTCTGTTTAGTCTGGCCGCCTTCACAGATACAAGCCTTATAATAATGTGATCATGATCAAGTGTAACAGAGGTCTCTGAGTGCTTGCAAAAACTATATTTAGAGCACTGCTGTATCCAGCTAACATACATGCCCAGACAGGTGCAAACAAGTGCATACACAATCAAAGCAGTGTGGGGGAAGGGTGATTCGAAAGTGTGCAGGTGTGTTTGTTTTTTCTTGTGCTTCTCCAGAGTTCTGGTGCGATATCAAGACGCCTGATGTGTACACACAAGACAACTCTCCCTCATTACTAGAAATGACCAATACCACTCATTTCCAATCAATCAGACACCAGGTAATGCAGAGGCACGTGAAACAATATAAACTCGGCACCAAAAATGAATGGTGTGCAAAACATACCATGATGCTTTGGATTAAAGAAGCACAAACATCACCTGAACCATCCCAAAGAGAAACTATTTCCTGGTGAAAAACTACTGTAATAGCCCACCTGCAGCTTCTCCCTGTAGTTGTCTCCACAACTTTCAGTTCACCCTACTTCAGGATGAGGATCTAGTACGTTTTATCTGGAAATTCAGTTCATGAATTAGTGTTGTTCATGTAGACACATTCTCTTTAAAATCAGCTTTTTGGGAACAGAGTACTGGAACAGATCTGAAGTTCCATGTTATGAACTCTATTGCATACAGAAAGAATTTGTAACACTTTACAATAACACTACCCTTAATAATAAAGTGTTTCTAAATGATTTATAATAAGGTTGTTAATTAGGTTATACACAGTTTATAAACAATTAGTGAGCAGTTATAAACGAGTTGCAACACTTTACTTTCACTAATCCAGGCTCACTGTTTGGTATGATCTTGCTAGTTGTTTAGCTTACATTTACGGCGTTTAGCTGACGCTCTTATCCAGAGCGACGTACATCAGTGCTTAAGAAGTCCACAACTGCTTCTTACCTGAAAAACAGCTTAAATCCATGTCAACTATTTAACTAAGATACAACAACTGTCACATAATAACTAGCCAACACCTAACCCAACAATACATAAGCCATATGTATGGCTTACCTTGTCCCTTTCTTAGGCACAATAGTAGACCATCAGCTTCATCAGATCTTTAACATGCCACAACCATTAAAACACCAGATCTTGCCAAATAGGGAGCCTGTATAAATGTATCAAGAACTGTAACTCGTTTATAACTGGTTACTACTGATTTATGAACCGTCACCAACCTAATTATCAACCTGATCATAAATCACTTATATAGTAGTCTTATTGTAAAGTGGTCCATTATTTTTAACGTTCCGCAATTTTGCTCTTACATACTTTTATGTTTGTTTTTATTCACAAGGTTGCCACTGGGAATTAATACTTTATGTTTATTACTTCCATTGATCTCTTTTCCAGGTACTTGTCACAACTGTGTGCCGATAAATGAAACACTTACCTTTTTAATGAAACATGCAATTTAAATCCATATTTGATTGACAGATTTAATAATTTATTGGTAAATTAAAGCAAGGTGTTTATGAAGAGCAAAGGTCATTCCAAATGCTCACAATTTGTAACAATCTTATATTTCCCCTTTTTTGGAATCAATGTCATAAGAAATAACTACTAAAACAGTTAAAGCAACTGTATTTGTGTGTATATGTATCTGCATTTCCATGTGAGAACCGACTCTCACAGAGAATCAAGTGGATCAAAAATCAGGACCCACCAGTCCTCTCTTACTTACTGTCTTTATCTGTCAGATACTTTTTAACAGAACAGTTACAAAAACTACACTATTAGACATACTGGTAGTTTCTACAAAGCATTGCCTTTGGGCATCATTAACACATCAAAGCTTTCCAATAAAACTTTATGAAATACAAAATTCACTCAATATGAATCGACACACTCATTCCATCTTTGGGGAAACCACTGGAGTGTTTTCTTGCATCAGAGTTTGTGGGGTTTCCCTTCAATCTCAATATGAACAGAAAGTGTGAAGAGAAGTCCAAACTCATGAGAGTTCAACTAACAAAGGCCTGTCGTGGACACAAATTGAAAAGAGTGAACTGTCCCTCATCATCTTTATCATTATGTCCTATCATTTTAAGACTGCTTATGTCACTATTACATGCAATATCGGACTCGGTATGGAGAACAACTCCAAATTAAAAACCTATTTGTATTAACGAGTAAATCACCTGAGCAGTAATTCAATTATCTATAGTATTTATAGCCAACTCTCTTACTGACCACTGCATTTCATGTAAATAGTATAGAGTATTTGAATTTTGCCTTTACATTATATTTTATATTATTCTTGTCTTTGTGCAGTCAAAGCATTATCAATTACCCCTGGTATAAAAAATTTGATTGTCAGTGCTCTCATGTCTGTCTGTCTGACTCTTTTACAGGAACAGTCGCAAAAACAACAATAGAAAAAATATGGTCATCTCAGGAAAGATGGTCTGGTTAATGCCAATCATTCACCATGACTTATTGCACCAGAGTTTGTGGGGTTTCCCAAAACCTCAATATGAACAGACAGTGTGAAAAGAAGCCCAAACTCAGAAGCGTTCAATTAACAAAGGCCTGTAGTGGACACAAAACGAGAAGAGTGAGCAGTCGCTCATAACTTTCACTGCCCCTGTCCTAGTTTAATGACTGCCCACACCTACTCCAATGTGCATCCAGACCACGTTTCTGCAATACAGCTGAACCCCTCTCCTGCCAGCCTGAGTGCAGCTCACTTTCTGGGTGGCAATTTTGTAGATGGGGCAGACTTTACGGTAGGACAGAGGTCCTACTTAAATAACTGCCCCCTCTACACCAACTGTCCCATCTACACAAACTGCAGCTGAACTAATCTCCAGATAGATGTCCCATCTACACCAACTTGCCATCCAGAAAGTGAGCTGCACTCAGATTGGGAGGAGACGGCTTCAGCTGTATTGCAGAAATTAGGTCCCTATTGCAAGTTGCTGTAGATGGGACATTCATCCAGACAGGACCCCTGTCCCCTGACAGGACTTTCCCATCTCCTCCAATATGCCATCAAGACCTCATTTTTGCAATGCAGCTGAACCCCTCTCTTCCCAGCCTCAGTGTAGCTCACTTTTTGGCAAAGCTCCCCTGCACTGCGCATGCAGAGAAAAAGAGGGATCACTATTTAGCAAGCGCTGGAGACGGGTCAGTGCGCATGCGCACACACTTCACTTCAGAAGAGCTCTTTATCTGGCAAGAGGCTACATCCCTGACGCACAGGGCCCTCTTGCTTGCTAATTGATCTGAATGGCCATAAATGTACAGACACTGTACGCACACTCACCAAGACCCCCCCCCTCCAGCTAACGATACACCCAATAATAAACGAGGTTTTGAGGTTTTGAATGTTAAAACCCAATAAAAACACAGCCAGTGTGCTAGCAGCTGGGATCTGGGCTAGTTAGCAGCATGCTAACTTGGTCAGCTGGCTGGAGAGACTCGGGAGTTTTAAACAGAGGAGGCGAGGAGAGTTGGTAGCCATAGCTTAACAGCCTCCTACTATGTAAACCAGACATTCAGACCTCGGCATTTGATAAACAAGCCAAAAAGACCCCTAACGCAACGGAGACCTGGGGTGTTTTTTCCTTATTATATAAGAATCTCAGCTGTAGTTTGTGCTGTTAGCTCCATGCTAGCACCTCTACTCACTACTGTTCTGCACGTGCCGCTCCGGGCGCGTGATCACGGACCACCGCTACATTGTAGCGCCTAATGTTGCGTCTCTTTTTAAAACTCACCTTTATAAAGATTCCTCTCCCTCCGAATCGGATATTTTTCTGACGAGCGACTTCACGTCCGGGTTAAGCGAGTGACGAGCGAGGATCGGGCACGCGCACGCAGAGGAGAAGGGGGGTAGAGGGGATGCTGTAGACATGCAGAACAGTTTAGTTCAGACTAGCTGATTTCAGTTCGGTTTAAGTGAATTCAGTCTAGGAGTCATCCCGTAATTAGGGGTATATTTCAGCATATCCAAAACCAGAAAAAATCTGTATCCTTTTTTTTTTTAATTATCTTGGTGGCTGCATAGTATACACCTTTAATGTGTTAAAATCATAATTTGCCAAGCTTAATCTCTAATGAATATTTAAATATATTTGTGAAAATAATTATTGGACATATATTTTGTCAACTGTGTTACGGACACATGTTTAGTCAGAGAAAACATGTATTAGGTACTACAGATTTGATAACACAATTTTTTGAAAGCTTTTTAGTCCACTCACCAAAGGTCTTGAGGTTGTGCGTTTTAAATAATTGGATGATATGAATTTTGAGCTTTATAGTGTTGATTCTGTGGGTTACTAACATGATGGATGGATCTTTTTTCCACTTAAGTCCACCTAACCCTGAATTTAGAAATATTTACCATCTTTATTCAATGTATTTATCTACAGTCTTATTTGTTACAGTTTATTAGAATATTTTCTGACAAAAATAACACAGTTGACTAGCAAAGTAACATCGCTGACAGCAGTAACACAGTTGACAGGATGCCTGCTTCTGAGATAAGCAGTTGTTCCCTTAACAAAAACTTGGAAAATTTTGATTTGATTTTCACATTTTGACTTCAAACATTCTCAATAAAGAACAACCACAAATGTTTACAATGTGGTGAAATGGATGGACACCAACAAAAACACGGATGTGTTAATAAACTGAATCTCCAACACTGTAACAGTGCCATCTTTTTTTTTAATTCACTCAATACCTTTCTTAAGAATACATGTCAGGATGGACTGCAGCCACAATAAAGTTGTCTCATTCTCACAATCTGTCTTAACAATCAGCAATCTTGGACCATATGACCCTGTCAATCTCCACATGATGTGAGGTCACTGAAGCTGGAGGAGGAATATACTGGGTAACATGGTTGACAGGTAACACGGTTGACATTTCGGCCATTTTTGGGGCCTTGTGCTAACTGCAGACGTCTCATCCTTCACTACAAGACCTTGATCAACTCATATTTTTGTACACTTTCTCCACATATTCGTAAATACAGCAACTATAAAAATTTCACAAGAATATGTTGGCAACACAACTGACGGTTAATTAACCCGCTCTATGCACACACGCTAATTTTGAGAAAATATTGAAGAGGAGGAGTAGAGATTTACCATTGTGTCTTCAGGTTTCCCTTTCAAAAAGACAGTGACTTGACATGATGTTGGACTTTGGACTTTGGTGTGAACCATTGTTTAGTTATTGGTAGAGGGGTCAACTGGTAACACAGTTGGCATTACTCCTTGGACACTCACAAAATAAATGATTTAATGTGCATTAAAACAAAAACAACATTTGTAAAAAAAAAACACATTTCTCATGCTTTTTTAATTTTTTTGAACAAATATGTGAAAATTGTGTGCAAGAAAATATTGTTTTGTAATTGTTTTGAAGCACCAAACTTTATATTTAGCAAATCGGACATCCCAAAAACAGCTCCCTAAAAATTTGAGGAAGAAACACTGAGGAACCAGACAGTGCCCATGGGGAGATACAAGGAGATTACAAGGAACATAAAGGGACATAATATGATACACTTTTTGTATTTTATTTTATTCACCTTAGACCCATGCAAGACCTGTAATATGTGCTAAAAGCCGTTCAGTTTCATTTTTACATCTCTCAGAATTACTCAGGCTGTTTTTGTTACTGTGCCTTTAAGGCTGATCTGTGTTCTTATTGGCTGCCGTTTGCTGTGCCCCATTCAAAAACATTAACATAAATGGATGGTGCTAATCTGCTGTAGTGTGAATATGGGATTATGTTGTTAATCACAAAAAAAACATCTAACTCCATTTATATATTGGCTATATATAATATATTGGCTATGGACTGGGCAGTGAGTGATACAATTTATAACGAACAGTGTTTGCAAATATGTAACTCTAGTTTTCCATGATATAGGTCCTTTAAAACAAAAAACATATACATCAACAAAACAGAAGCTGCAGGATTTATAAAAAAAAAAAGGCTCTCCAAAATACAAAACTAGTGGCAGTTTTAGCTCCGTAAACTTTAAATAGTCCATTAACACTGAGGTTTTCTAAACATAAGATTAATTTCCTAGTCCTTATGGCCCATATGTTGTTAGGTGTCAAAAACAGTTCATTCTGAATGAACTGTTTTGCGATGTCACAAACAATGCATTTGCCTATATCTATTCAGCTTACAGCAGTTTAGGCTTGGACTTCTTTGTGAAAAAGTCACACAGTGCAGTGCATTATAATAGAGGTCAATCACATACAACTGTTTTAAATTCATAATTTCTAAAGAAGAGAGAGATTAGTTAATGGTCATAGAAAATATTACAACAATTCATAACTGTATAAAATGCAAACATTATAGCTGGACTTTAGTGGGGGTGATAAGTAAAAGGAAAGATGAGAGCCCTTTAATTATACAAGTGAGAAATCGTCCAGCCCGATTCATCAGCATGTTTTGGCCTTAATGTTTTTGACATTACATTTACGGCATTTACATTACACATGTTTACGTTCACCTTGGCTGTTATATAAGAGACTGTATTGCCTACATAGTTTAAGAGATTAGAAATAAAAGAAGCTGCCATGATCCTGCTTTTGCTTTTACAGAGTCTCTGCAACCTAATAGAAAATCAAGCTGCTCTTATTCTCTGAGAGGCAGTTTTCACAGTAGGCCTATATAATGCAAATAAACTACTACACTACTGGTAATAAACTGCTGGTTGTCATAGTTATAAAAGTGTTATAAATAGGGTCTTAAATCACTCGGACACCCAAAAGTGTAAAACTGTTATGACCATGAGCCAGTCTGTTCACCCTGCAATGAAGTGGGAATTTGCAGCTCATCCGAAAACCAAAACTGAAAACAGGAGCCGGTTGTTGCCACATTTTCTAATTTTAGGAGATTGGAACGATGTTCAGAATTGTTAGTTCACTTTCCAGGGAAAATAAACAGACTATCTTTTTAATACTGTTTATCAAATGATTAAAAGAGGAAATTTTTTTGTGTTTTTCTTGGATTTCATCAATATATGAATGTATAAAGTCAGTGGAATATACTGTGGATTTCCATCTCACTTTAAAAGGGACATCAGTGTGTGAGTGACCGTGCATCAGTGTGTGTGTATGTGTGTGTCCGTGTGTGGGTTCTGTGTTCCTCTTCCAGCCCTCAGTCTGCAGAGAGATGTGAATCCAAGCCAAAGGAAGTTCATGAAAAAAACACTCAGTGGGGAGAAAAAAAAGACTTGAAAGGAAGAAAAAGGGGAATAAGATCAAAAACAACAGGGGGGAGCGTGTGAAGATATGCACGGCATCACAAACTGCGAATAGGGCTACGTGTTAAAAGTGACCCCATAACTCGGTTAAAGGGATACTCCCATGTTTCTAAACAGCCTAAACTCTACCTGCCACTGTCGACCATCACTGACCATAATTTCAACATGTTTTTGATACACAAAACTAACAGAATAGCACAAAACTCATAATGGAAGCCAGTGGGCACTGAAGAAACTGCCCATTGACTTTGGGCACTGCCCATTCATTGCCCATTGACTTTTCCTTTTCATTCACTACAGAAAAACATGTTGAAATTGCCTGTGGCGACTGAATATACAATACACACGTAGAAAAAAAAATAAAACACAAAGCTTACCATAGCCAGCCAGTGGCTCCACTTTGTGCCCTTTTTCTGATGGGTGACTTGAATGGCGCAAGTGTGTTCTATACAATGCCCACCCTGCATATTATGACTCTGTACTTGACTGCAGCTGAGCATCTTTGAAGTCTCAGAGGCATCTAATCTTCCCAGGCATCATTTTCATGTTTCACAGAGCCATAATGTTTTCTGTAGCAAAAGGGATGACCAGTTTTGCGGCTGACTTTGAACGCCATTTGTTCTCCGAAATCCAAGCTCTAACACAGCAAAGCATGGTTAGATCATCTGTCACCTAAGATGACAACGCTGCTTCCTGCTGCTCAAGTGACAGGTTCCAGGTTCCTTAAAGGGTAGACTGTACATTTAGAATGTGTCAGGTCACGGGTTTGAGCATATGCTATCCCATTAAAAAGACCTTTATTCCCTAAATATTGCCATTTGAGAGCTTTCGTGGAATCTGATCTGAGGTACTCGCTTGACAGCCTCGATCAGCATAAAAGGAAAACGTTCATCAACATATGATGTGCCAGTTGATATCATCTTGTTCTGTACTATTCTTTGGGCCTTTTTCTCACTGTCCGCCTATGGCCTCCATGTTGTCTAGTGTCATTTTGCAGCTAATGCTGTGTTAGTGACTAAGGCAGCTTTGAAGTGCAAATCAGGTGCAGTTTTTGAGAAAAAGGGAGGAATGTTGACCCAACTTGGCTGCATAAATGTGACTTCTTCAGAAAAAAACATGAAGATTGTAAAATGGACATTTTACACATTTTTTTTTGCACATTTTAGGGCTTTCTATATTCTCACACATCCACTTCAGCCTGGTAAAGACCTGTTAATTAGCTTATTCATTGAATTATGTGTTAGGATACTTGTCTGTAAAATATGTGGGGTCCAGAATATTTTAGAGAGCCACTGTTCTCAACCCTCTAACAGTTGGTTGGCATCTGCTAACTTTGAGCAATACCAAACCAGTTTTTGGCCACACATTTAGTAGAAATAAAAATGTGGGTTAACTGTATCTTTAAAATGTTTTTTTAACATTAACATCTGCTCACATGTGTAGGTGTTATTTTATTATTATTCCATGTACACAACTCCACTGTGTAACTGTGTAAAGACTGCTGGGTCTCCTGGAAGGAAACATGTTTTTCTAATAAAATGGAAACCACCGCAGTCAGAGCTTCTGATTACATTTCTGGCATAACATCAAGATGATTATGCTCACATTACAAAGTAATAAAACATAGTTCACTTTAAAAAATAGCAAATTAAAAAAAAAAACTTTCATTTGTGTGTGATATTTACATAAACAAATCAGTGTAATTTTGTCCACGTCCCTGTCCGGCCACCAAAAAGCTCTGATCTTATAAGGCATGGACTCCATAAGATTTCTGAAGGTGTGCTGGTGGATCTTGCACCCATCAGATTCAATGTGTGAGGTGGGGCCTCAAAGAATCAGTTTGTTCAGGACATCCCTCAGATGCTCAAATAAATTGAGATCTGGGGAGGGGGCAGTTGCCATTAAGGAATACTGTTGCAATTAATGGGTGTACTTGGTCTGCAACTTTCAGGTAGGTGGTACATGTCAACGTAGACATTCAGAATGCCAGGACCCAAGGTTTCCCAGCAGAACATTGATCAGAGCATCCCACTGTCTCTGCCGGCTGGTGTATACCTGGTGCCACCTCTTCGTGAAGCACACATACCGGGGAATCCACATTACACCTGGGTTTCTGTTCACATGAAAAAAAAAAGTGATTCAACAGACTACGCCACTTTCTTCCGCTGGTCAGTGGTCACTTTCAGCAATGCACAGGTGTCAGCATGGGCACTCTGACTGGGCTGCTGCTATACACAGTAAGTCTATACTCAGTATGCTGCGATTTGTTATGTGTTCTGACACTTTTCTATCAAACAGCCTACAGTTTGTACTATGGTAGCTCTTTTGTGGGATTGAGCATACAGGTGCCATTGAACCAAATTAATCAATGTTATTTACTTCACTTGTCATTTAGCAGTAATGTTACACAAAGTCACATACTACTTTAATCATATTACGATGTAGGCGAATATAGTGTTAGGAGTCTTGCCCAAGGTCTCACTAATGTAGCAAGGTGTGAATCAAACCCCAGTCTGAATTCTACAAAGCAGCTGTGTTACTGACTATACTAACTGGCTCCCTGCCACCTGTCGATTTATGGGCCATCTGTTCTGGTCTTGCCATGGAATTGAAGCGTGCTCTTTTCGTCAAAAGCAATACAACATGTCTGTGTGTGTGTGTGTGTGTGTCTCACAACTGTTTATAGTTTTATGCTCACACTGCAGGAGCTACAAAACATGAACAGAGGAGCAGTTTAACAGCTAAGACTCCCAGCACATGTGGCTTGACAATGAGTCCATCACTGACTATGAAGGCAAAAGCACCTGTCCAGCCCACACAGTAAATTCTGACGAGATCTACCACTTCTTTGCACGGTTCAACAGAGACTCTTCACCAAGCTGTCACCTCAGGATATTCCATCATGCGCACTGATGCTGAACTCAAGTGAGGTAAGACAGGCTCTAAGCCACATCAACCCTAACAAAGTCAACAGACCTCATAGGGTTCCTGGACAGGTCCTGAAAGACTGTACAGGACAGCTTACAGTGTGCTTAACATCTCTTTGGAACAGGCCACTCTCCCAAACTCCCTCAAGTCCGCTACAATCATCCCTGTCTGGAAACAGGCAGCGGTCAGGTCTCTAAACAACTATCACTCAGTGGCCCTGACCTCCAAAGTTGTGAAGTGCTTTGAGCGATTTGCCTTAACAGATATAAAAGAAACATCCCTCCTTTGCTGGACCAAGACCAAGTTATTTACAGGACAAACAGGTCAAATAAGGATTCTGTCTCACTGGTCCTTCACACTGCCCTGTCACACTTGAAACACTGGAACACGTATCTGGATGCTGTTCACTGATTACAACTCTGCCTTTAATCCTGTCCCCCTAACACACATTGTGCAGCATGGGTAAGCATATTGAGCCCCTCCTCCCTGCAACTCCCCCTGCAACTGCCAACTCATCCATGATTCCAACATCATAATCAAGTTTGTGGACAACACTACCTTGAAAGTCCATCTCTAACAAGAGCAAGTCAGCCTTTAGAAAGGGGGCTGAGAACTTGAGTTGGAGCTGGAACAACCACCTCCCTCTTAACTCAAAGAAAACAAAATGATCTTGGACTTCAGGAGACTGGAATAAAATGGTCACCATCCCATTTGTATCAATGGTTAGAGGGTGGAAGCAGGTTAGAGCTTCAGATTATTAGAGTATGTTTTGACCATCAACCCGACATCAGCACTTCAGAAGTTTCCTGGGGACCATCTAGGCAGGCAACATCTAGACAGACAACAGCTGCTGGTCAGCCTCTACAGGTGTGCCATGGAGTCCATCATTACATAGATCATTACTGCATGGTACTCAGTCAGTGTAACACTCTCCCTGTCTTTTCCCTTTTTCAGGTTTTCTGCAATGTTTCATCTTCTGCCTGTTTTCTGGTTTGTTATTGTGCCTTTATGTGTCTTTTCCATGTGTGGAAAGCCATCATTAGTACTTCCATCTGTGTATTGGTTCTGTCCCTGGCTCATGTTTGTTGGGTTAAGTGTTGGCTAGTTATTATGTGACAGTTGAAGTATTGATACGGCAGTATCTTGGTTAAATAGTTGACTTGGATTTAAGCTGTCTTTCAGGTAAGAAACAGTTGTGGACTTCTTAAGCACTGATGTACGTCGCTCTGGATAAGAGCGTCAGCCAAATGCCGTAAATGAAAATGTAAATGCTCCTCCCTTGCCCAGCTATAAATTTTGTAAATTCTTGGTGTGTTGTTTGGTGACTTTGGGTTAATGTTTTTGCTCAGATTCTCTCACCCCTGATGTTTTTCATCTGTCATTTGTATTGGTATTCTTGCTTTGTGATTTTGGTTAGGTGTTGGTCTGTTGTATTTGCTTGTTAGGATGCTCTGTGTTTAGTGCGATGCTTCTTGTTCTGTGTTTTTGCACCCCTTGTGTTCATGTTTATGTATTTTATTCGCCTTATTTTTTCATTTCTGTTAGTTTTTTGTCTAGTCTCCTGTTTCTCATTCTTTTGTCAGTCCTGTTTGTGCTTACAAGCTACTCCGTACTCAATGTCTCCTCATTACAATCAGCATCTCCAAGAACAGGAATACCCTCCCATGCATTATCAAAACAGCGCAAAGGATAAATGACTCACAGCCTCCAACACAAAACGCACTGCAGCTGCAAATCTATGAACATCTGCACTGAACTTATCCTATACCTTTAGAAAATCACCACTACTGGAACTGCAGTGGACCTCACAAATTTCTTACTAGGAATTGGAAAATTCAAACTTCCCGGTTCAAATGGAACATACCTCGAGGGAGATCATTGTTACTGGTGAGGATAAGGCTTTCTTAAGCTTTACTCAAGATTAGGACTGTCCAGTTTACACTGAAAGGTGAAATCCATCAGTCATTAAATAGACCCTGGAACACCACACATACGGCGTACTCTGTACAGATGCATTGTTTGTCCTTAAAAGTAAGACAGACCTACTTAGAAAGAAAACATGAAATTAAGATCCCTGGGGGTTTAAGATGTTTATCAAATTCAACCAACGGTGGAATCGGAGCAGTTTGCCGTGGACATCCAGCAGCACTGGGAAGCGTTTGCATGGGAAGTTGGGAATATCAACTGCGAAATGTCTGACAGGTTTTTAAAAGTCCCAGTTCCCACATAGCCGATTATTATCTGCAGTGATAAAACATCCAAGTGACTTCGTATGCGCTGTGGTCGGGCATATCTCAAAGAAGCGCTGGCTAAAAGTAGCATTTCATTACTTCCAGTTGCAGTTGTCATAATGTCCTCGCTGATGCCTGGAAACCGCTCAGTGTCAGTTCGGAATCCATTAGAGTGGCTTTGAGTTACGGCAATGCTGCCATGTGATTCACTCAAATGAAATGAAATGACAGGCTTGGATCTGCCCTCTCGCCAGGCTGATGCCAGTTTGGTGATGCGGCGTTGGCACCGAGTGCACTTCTATGCTGGCAGGGCAGCAGCTCTAACAGAATTAGACACAAATAAGCACACGGTCAACAGGAAGATTAAGCTCCATAGGGACCAGGAGAGAGAAAAATAGAACTTTAATTAAAGCGGAGATACCCTCCCACACACGCACACACACACGCACACACACTCATATTTCCTCATTGTTTAAACACGGCTGTGTGAAAAGTTTTAATATACCCACTGTTTGCCTGCCCACGTCAGCCCATGTGCATATCACTTACCACTTCACTGCTCTTCAGAAAAATAATTAGACATCTTCAGAGAGGAATTGGGTTACCTGCGCATTAAAGAGGGAGACTGTAACGGGAACACACACCAGGGACACAACTAAACGAATGCCAAGCGAGGGATGAAGGAAATGAAGAAAAGAGAGTGAGCAATATGAAATTAATCTTCTTTGGAATGAGGTGTTGTGGTGGATTTTTAGTCCCACTTGTTTTTTTCCATCATTCATCCCCTCCCCTTAACCCAAACCCAGGAAGCAGATCAGCTGTATTTAACTTTTAGTTTGATTGTTTGTTTGTTATGTTTGGCGTAATGATCACATTGCCAGGGATTGTGTAATTATTACCATTTAAAAAATGGAGGGGATGGGGAGAGAGAGAGGGAGAGAGAAGGAGAGAATGGGTGGCTGATAAGGGAGTATTGAATTTGCACTTCAATTAGATAGTGTTTGCAGAGTATGAATAACACAAGGGTATTAATGACTCCGGATTTTTTCAAGTCGACTAGTCAGTCAGCAAAGTCGAAGTCGAGTCGACTAGTTGTTTGATGATGTCATCACACATGCAGCGGAGGAACACAGGCGTCCAACATTGAGCAACTTTTATTAAAAGATCTCTGTAACATTAACAGTCAACATTAGATTAGATTAGATTCAACTTTATTGTCATTACACATGTACAAGTATAAGGCAACGAAATGCAGTTTAAGTCTAACCAGAAGTGCAATAAGCAGCAAGAGCAGGATGAAGGTATACGTTAATTTATGAGTTATAAGTTATGAGTATACGTAAGGTGATATGTACAAGAAGAAACTGAATAATATTTACAGATGGATGTACAGTAGTATGAACATAATATACAGTTTGTATTATCTATAATCAGGAATTTCAAGTAGATTGACATGACAATTAAACAAAACAAAACAAAGACTGATACCTTTAATTTTCTGGTAAATTTAAGTGTAGAACTGAGAGTGGGAACAGTTTAAGCCACGACAGGACGAATCCCTGCAGTGCTAGTATTAGCCATGTGAGCTAGCAGAGCCGTTTTAGATGCCGTGCAGAACGCCGGTACTGTTACTGTACTTTAACTCCGACTGGCAGGTTGTACAGGTCCCTGCACTGTTTGTGTGTCTAGAGTGAAGTATTTCCACACATGTGATGTGTGTCTGTGTTCTCTGCTGTATGTCTCTTGTGTTGTTGTCTTGTGGTCTTGTGTTTAGATTCCCTTCGCACCTACATTACCGCCCTTTTCATGAAGGAACTATAATAATTAGTTCAACCAAGGAACGAGCGTAAGCCAATCAGAGGCAGAGATTGCATTGTGTACAAGCGAGGGCAGACAGAGAGGAAAATATGATGACTTCTCTCAGGGGGGGCGTCGACTCGTGCCTCTGAAGTTGACTAGTCGACTGTTGTGTTAATGCCCTAAATTACACACTGGACAATTCAGTGTATTATGATGACACAGAGGTGGAGAGACAGAGAGGCAGAGAGATGTCTCTCCTTCTTTCTTTCACTTTCTGTCTTTTTCCCTTCTTTTATGTGCATTTCGAAAAACAGATGTTTATGTGACTTCTGACACTGTACAACACACTGTAATCTACAAACATGGACAAAAACACAAACAGAATTCAGACTTGAATGTTAGAGCTCCAGGGCAAGGCCTAACACCACATAAAAAATGTAATGGCTGACCAAAAGGGGAGAAATGAAAACCCTTTCAGTATACGAACAGACACAAAGTATAGTTTATGTCCATTTCTATTCCTTTTTTGTATTTGCTGTATTTGTTCTTGAGTTAATGGTTATTAGACCAAACAGATGTCAATCTTGTATATAGCAACACAGGCCCTGTAACACACTTATTGCGTGACAGATTATCGTAATTTTGACTTTCTAGACCAGAAACACCCGTTAAGTACCCGTTAACAGCTACGTGTCACCACCCCAGGCTGACCCAGTGATGAACCCATGATCTCTTTAAAGTAGTTCACAGTATATTTAGGTCCCACTTTACAATTAGGAAAGTTTGAAATCACTCGTCATATTTATGATTGGTTATTTAATAATCACATATTCTGTGTAAATCATATCTAGGCATCAGAAATGTATTTTAAGATGTTTTATTAAACAGTGTCCACTGGAACAGAAAATAGTTATTAAATGATAAATAATGTTCTCTATTTACTTATTTATAGTAGCTTTTGATACGTTATCTGCAAAATGCATTCTGCTAAGGCGGATCGGCTGCGTCCTTGATGTTGGTAGACAACACATAATCACTTTAACTAGATTAGGGCAAAAAAAAAAGGTTTTTAAAAATCCTCAGATTCGTCCTCAGACTGTTATATATTCGTATTAGTGGTGTAACAATGCATCTGAATATATATCATGGAGCTATTAATTGTGATATTTGATATAACTCCATTCTTTATAGTGTATATTGAAATAACTATCCAGCACATGCCTCCTTCCAATTATTTAGTAAATTGTGCCAGAACTAAATACAGTCATCATTGTCCTTCATTCAAATTTCATTCAACATTTTGTGAGAATAATGAATTGTTTCAGTCTTACTTTTTTATATCTATATATATCAAACCATGAGCACTGCAATGTCTATCGAATCAAATCAAGGGTTCACTATGTTGTTACACCTCGTTATATACTGTAATATACAGTAAGTGTCAGAATAGTCCCTCTTTTCTCCCCATGTTGGTTAACCTCAGTCACACCCCTGTCTTTGAGGTTACTTTTTCACTGTTTATACTTGCTGGCAGTGTAGAAATGAAATCACTTTTGTGCGTCACTTTTTTTAATTTTACATTTTTTTTATTGGAAACAGGGGTTGTACACATTTTAATTGTGATTCCAAAGTAATTACAAGTGTAGCTGCTCAACTGAGTGAAAACCAGATGCATTTTCTGAAGCCGTGAAAAAATGGAGCATTCCCTCGCACTGTTGTCTAAGCTTATAGGCACTGAAGACACTGGGGAGGATAAATTAAGAAGGGTTTGGTGTGAAGAAGAGGGTATCCTTGAGAACTTTCACTCAAGAAGAGGCAACTTATCCCAATTTCACCCTCACACCCCCCCTTTCCCTCAAGAGTTAGTCTCTTCCATGAAATATCGCTCTCTTGTTTTGAATGGGATGGTTGGTGCGCGCCACTGGTCTGCAATTAGAGGGAGTGCGGAGTACTCCAAAGTCAAAAACTGTTTATCCAGCCACCCCCTCCCTTTCTTCCTGTGTATATGTCTGTCCTCCGAGCATGCACTTTATTAACATAATTCCCCGTGAAGGAATG
The DNA here is from genome assembly GCA_037974485.1 of Hemigrammopetersius urotaenia. Lineage (NCBI taxonomy): Eukaryota > Metazoa > Chordata > Actinopteri > Characiformes > Alestidae > Hemigrammopetersius > Hemigrammopetersius urotaenia. The sequence continues at coordinate 7,612,418 of JBBPDC010000028.1, forward strand.
TGTAGAAAAAGAACGAGAACAACAACAAAAAACAATGTTTAAAAAGAAGGTAGAGGAAGTAAACACCACCAGCAACAAGAACAATGTGGTTGCAGGGCCTGGGGTAAATACCTCCGTGGATTATGGGTGCACTAAGCAAGCAGGCTATTGCTGGCCTTTTAGAGTGGATTTGCCTGCGAGCCTGCGATAAACGGCGGATTGCCTTTGTTCAGCTTAGCCACTCCACTCTGAAAGAAGGAGCGGTGAAGGACACGCTTTTAAAGACGAGTTCGGCACGTAAAAGGGAAGTAGGGTGCGGAAGAAAAGGCGAGAGAGGAGGGGGAGGGGGAGCTAATTTGATTGCTTGGCTGTGCTTTAAAAGACAATGCGAGATAATGTGAATAATTAATTGAAACAGGTCCTTGTGATGGGGTAGCAGCGGCTTAATTATTACTGACTGTGTTGTTCGCTCAGGCACCGCCGAGATTAGAATGTTTTCAAAGAGAAAACTTGAACAGCAGCTATCAGGGGCGAGGAAGATGGATAGATAGGGTGAGTGAGTGAGAGGGAGAGAGAGAGAAAGACAGATAGAGAGAGAGGCATAGAGAAGGAGAGGAGAGTGAGAGAGATATACAGAGAGAAAGTGAGGGTGGGTGAGAGAGTGGGCGAGAGAGAAGGAAAGAGAGAGAGAATGAGAGAAAGAGAGAGGGGGGACAGGAAAAGAAATCAAACTTCATTGATTCATCTGAGTAATAAATTCATCATTGCTGATGCAGATTATCGGCCACCGTCCAAATGCTGTTTGCGTATCTGTGGAAAACACAGCTTTGCTCTGGTTTCAAAGGAAAAGCTGGGACAGAAGGGGTTTTGTGATGCAGTGTGCATGTGGTGCTGTTGGTCTGTGTGTACGTGTGTGTGTGTGTGTGTGTGTGTGTGTGTGTGTGTGTGTGTGCACCATTGTAACGTGAAAGGTTTCTGCCGCTCCCCTGAGAGATGAATGTTCAGAGAAAATCTGCATAATAATTAGTCAGGGAATAGACGGCAGCCCCCTATCAGATCTAAAAGAGAGAGAGGAGAAGTCACAGACAAAAACAAAGGCATGTGGGCACAAACACACACACACATGCATGCAGGAATGTAAACACCCACACACACCTGTGCAGTTGGGCTGCACAATATCTTACTTATCAGTCGTCATCACAATACTGACATTTTCACGTCTCTCGCAGAAAGAGAAGGAGAAAAGTGTGAGCCTCAAGTCTCTATGGTGTGAGTCTGAGCTGAGCCTTGAGTCCCTGGAATGGGAGTCCAAATCGAGTCTCAGATCTCTGTGCTTTCAGTTTGACTTGAGTCTCAGTCTTTGGTACATAAGTCCAAATCAAGTCTTAAGTCTCTAGAATGCAAGTCTATGTCATGTCTAGAATCTCTGTTCTGTGAGTCTGACTTAAGTCTCAGACTCGAGTCTCAAATTTCTGGTCAAAATCAAGTTCTCGAGTCACTAGAGTGCGAATCTCAAATCTCTGGTTTACAAATCCAAGTCTGAAGTTCCTCAGTATCTGATTGTGTGCCATGTGTATCCTGACCAATCACAGATGTCGAGGATGGGTTCCTGTTGGTGTTTGGATTAGTAACAATCTTCACATGATCCAACTTCAAGTCTGCCACTTCTGTTCAACTGAATGCCAAGTAAAGATAAACAATGACAAAATGTATAATGTGTTTTTTTCTGCAAAATAAGACAGTATAAACAATGTTAACATTCAGTCTGAATAAAATATTCCGCCAGATAAATTCCATTTCTGACGGAATTTATCCGAAATTGTGATATGTCTAGCAGTAACATGTTTGGTTACTATAAAGAATTTGACGATAATCACATTGTGGTTCTTCATATGTTCATCCATATTATGGTTTTTTAGGAGGCTTTTCTCTCTCTCTCACTCTCTCTCTCTCTCTCTCTCTCTCTCTCTCTCTCCCATACACACACACACAAACACACACACACACCCTTTGTACGTGTCTCTCTCCATATCTCAGCCTCTCTGTTTCATTCTCTGTTTCTTTGTATGTGTGTGTGTGTGTGTGTGTGTGTGTGTATCTCACTCACTCTCTGTTTCTGTTTCTCTCTTCCTTTCTCGCTCTCTGCCTGTCCGCTCATCTCATTTTCTGTTTGCTACTGTTGCTTGAATTGGCTGTAGCTGTCCCAGCAGTCCTGATGAAATCTCTCTCTCTTTCTCTCTCTCTCTCTCTCTCTCTCTCTCTCTCTCTGTCTCTCTCTGCTTTTGCTTTTCTGTTT
>JBBPDC010000028.1:7627735-7639923 GCA_037974485.1 Hemigrammopetersius urotaenia
CCACCTGTGTCATGTTTAGTGTCCTGATGTGTCTGTGTATATAAGCCTGTGTATTTTCAGTTCACGTTATCTGTCCAACCTCCTAGAAGTTGTCTTGCTGGTTTTGGTTTCTCTGTTTTGAGGCCCACGTGCCTTCTGCTTCTTTCTGCAAATAAAGTCACGGTTACGATGGAATCCCGGCGTCTGGCTTCTCCCTGCCATGTCCTAGGTAGCTGCGGGCTGGAGCATAGCGGCTCCACCCGTGACAATAAGCAGTGCAAACAAACCCTTAATTGTTCCTTAGTGTGGGTGATATCACTGAAATTCTGCACCCCTATAGGCTCAATGTTGTAATTTTACAACATTCCCCCCAAAAGTTACTAAAAACACTGATTTCTGCATCAGATGCCTCCCAGAACAACATCTAAAAGGTTGAAAACATTTTTTTGCACATGTTTTTATATTTGGGTATCTGGGGGTTAATGACACTGCATTCAAATGCATCAACATTTCTGTATATAGCATGCATGTAGATTTTATTTAGACTTCATATTATATTGTTCTTGTCTCTGTGTCTCTGTGTGTCTTTGCAGTCATTACATAAGCAATTTCCTCAAGGATCAATAAAGCTCTGCTCCCCAGACGCTGTGTTCTTGACTGCCTGGGTTAAATACAGAGGAGGAATTTTGTGCTGTTCACACTGGGTGTTTAAAACTGTCACTTTCACTTTGTGGCCCTTTCTTTGTACTCTGGGACCCAGTCATGCTGGAGTAGAAAAGGCTCTTCCCCAAACTGCGTCCACAAAGTTGGAAGCGTGGCGCTGTCCAAAATGCCTTGGCGTGCTGAAGCATTAAGATGGAGGTAGCTCAGTGGGTAGGATACTTGCCTCCGGTCTAAGGGGTCATGGGTTCGAATCCTACCTTCAGCACCACCACTGGGTCCCTGAGCAAGACCCTTAACCCCAAGTTGCTCCAGGGAGACTGTCCCCTGTAGTTAGGGAATGGAAGTCGCTTTGGATGCCGTAAATGTAAATGGAATAAACACATTTGAACAAGAAGCTGGTAATCATGAAGCCTACTTTAGAATAAATATTCTAAATCCATACATTACACATCAATCTAGTTTACATTCTGGTACACTTGTAGAATTTATCTTCACCTGAAAAATTAATTGTAGTTACCTATAGTGGAAGCTGTTGCCAATAACAGAAAACATCCTGAAATACTGATTGGTCTTACTGGGACCAATTTTAAACAGGAACTCAAAAAGCTTTCTGGCGCCAAAGGTACATGGTGCAGTAAAAACACAATATTTGGGCATAAAAGCTATTATTCCATAACCTACGCAATTCACAATATTGAGAGTAGGAACCCATTTATGATTATGCAAAAAACGTCATGTCCAATTAAGGCCTGTCCGGGGTCGTTTAGCCCTATGAACACTGGGACAGGCTCCAGCACCCCAACAAACCTGATTAGGACTGATAATGGACAGATAGACAGATGGATGTCTAGTTAAAGACCACATTTTGTGCTACTATCAATGCAATATGTGTTCCCTGACACACGGTCATTTTAACACATACACATAATATATGTGCATAATAAATGCACCAAAATGAAGATGCAATGCCTGTATTTGTTTTATATGCAGTATCTAACATGGACAGGGCAGAATATCCTCTGAGCATGTTAATGATATTAGCACTTCTTCCACAGGTGGGTAACATTGTTGAATTACCATCTTAGTTATAGAGTTTCAGATCTTGTACTCAAAAGGTATACTAGTAAAATCTGATATCAACAAATAAAAATGGTGTAAAACAGTCTAAAACCTGTTTGCTCTGTTACACGCTTGCTGTTTTCTGTCATTTCACTCACTGCACTGTCACATGGCTGCTCTCCGGACCCCCCTCCCTCTGTGGGTTTTCCCCACCCACTTGTGGGCGGAGACAAGCATCAACATTTACTATTTACCATTTGAGGGCATGGATCCATGCCGTTTGTGTTCTAAGGGTTAACAAAGCAAGTGATTTCCCCCCCCCCCCCATTCCTATAACAAGGTGCCTTAAAAAATACTACAGGCATCATTTTTATCACTTTTGGAACCCCAGGATACTTTCCGGAAGTTGGAACTGTTGAGCTGGAACATGTTCTCATCTCTGTCTGTAGGATACAGGTCTGATGAACTGTGGTTTGGTCCTCTCTAAGCGTGTTTATATCTCCGGTATGGAGAGGGGGGCAAATAATTAGGCAATTTTGTCTCCCAGAGACTTTTCCCTTCGCCGGCCTCTGACTGCCACGGAGAAATGTGATATTAACTGTCTAATATTTGTCGCTCAACACATACCCTCTCCCCACTGACAGCAAAACAAATAGAACAGCATTTTTAATGTAGGGACACGACATGGCCTGCAGAGATTTTAAAGCACTTGCCAGGCCTATTATTACTGCCTCAGGATTGTGGCTTAATGAGTTGTCGGCTCTTGTGATAAGGTTTCACTTAACTGTGTCTTTTGAACACAAGCGTGAGCAGTGTGTAGACTCATTACAGCCAACTACACTTCTAGAGTTTCAAGCCTGAATGAATTACCCTAAGGCTTTCTCATCATTATACGCTCCTCTAATGCAACCAGCCCACACCGGTTACAATTCCATTACATTTCTATTTTCTAAAAAAAAAAAGGACATGCCGAGGTTTATGCAGAATGTAGTATGTGCAACATAACGCAAGACTGTAATTGATAATTGGCTACACGATGACTAATCAGGCACGGATGACTACCTGTTCTTTAAATTCCCTTCTAGCCTTTGTATCAATTTGCAACTAAATGGAAACTATCCACTCACTGGAATCACTAATGCTCTCTCTGTCTCTCTCTGTCTAGTCCTTACTGTCTCTCTTCTTTCATCCCTCTTTCATCCTTCACCCCATCTCTCTCTCCCCTTCTGTCTCTTTCTCACCCTCTCCTTTCTGTCTCTCTCTCTGTCTCGCTCTGTCTCTCTCTCTCTCTTCTTTCATCTCTCTCCCCCTGGCTTCCGTTTCTCTATCCTCTCTTTCTCTTACTTTCTTTTGTTCTCTCTCATTCAGTTTCTCTCTCGTTCTCTTTCTCATCCCCCTTTCTCTTTGCCTCCCTCTGTCTCTCTCTTTCTTTTTCACTTTCTCTCTCACACACACAAACACACACACACACACACACACACTAGTGTGTAAACATTTTCCAGTCAGAGTCATGGTTCTGGCTTGTTTCCAGTGTTGAAAGTGTGGAGGCGGCTGCTGGGTAAAGACCTTGCGATTTGATTCGTGTGCAGAGCCGCTTGAATACTAATCACACACACACACACCTCGCAGCCACGCGTCGCCAGGTCCTGCCACCAGGCCCCAATGCCAAGCCCCGCCAGGGAGTGAGCCCACAGAGGTGGTGGGCCTGTGTGAGAGCGCCCTCTACGGCCCGTGTTCTTCAGAATCTTTACGCCTTTACCTACACACACTGTCCTCCTGCCTCTAACTGTGAGCACCAAATTCCAGTTTCAGGAATAAAAAAGCAGGACAAATGCAGTAACTAGGAACAGAGGCAGCAAGGAAAACAGGAAAAAGGAGAAAAAGAAGATGGTGATTATGATGGTGATGGTGATGGTGATGATGATGATGGTGATGGTGATGGTCAGGGTCAGGGTCATGGTGAAGATAAAATATGAAACAAAATATATATGGGTTTATTTAAAGCAGATGGAAAATACAACAAAGGAGAAGAAGAAGAAGAAGAAGAAGAAGAAGAAGAAGAAGAAGAAGAAGAAGAAGAAGAAGAAGAAGAAGAAGAAGAAGATGGAAGGACAGAGGAGGAGCAGTGCAGCAGGCCAGCTGTTGTGCTGATGGCAGCTGGTGGAGGTGGAACACCTGTCCCACACTCCCCACCCCACCTACACCCTCACCTCCCGGCTTCTCCACAGCGACAGATGGATTCTGATCCATCCCCCCAGACCCCAGGCTGTCCTTCTCAGGGCCGGGAGAGGCCTCATGCCTGGGGAACACGTGGGTCAGGACCAGTCTGCTCACCCTCACTCTCCACAGCAGCACAGGTCAACTGCTTACAGACAGGCACTTCACTGGCAGCACCTGACACACACACGAACACGCACACATTACTGTCCCCCAGTGGTCACTTTTGGAAATGCAGACTCCGTTCTATTACTTGTTATGCAGCAACTTCATAGTTTCTGATAACAGGAATGAAAACTTCGGACCCCACAGTCACGGACGCCGGAACCAAATATATATATATATGTGGGGGGATTATTCGTTTCATGCTCCCCAACTTATCCACCCAGCAATTTGTATGAATTGGTAACACAGGAGATGTGCAGCGTGTAGCGCCCCGCCCAAACACTACGCTACAGCTATAACGCCCCCACCCCGCTGCTCTCCGAAACCACTACCCTACAGCTATCACCCCGCCCACAACCCACCCCTCCAATCCAGTACCCCCAACAATGTCCCATGCCCCCCTCCCACTTTAAAATGCTTCCAACGCCCCTGCTCACAATTATTCTGTTTAATTATGATCTTCAAGATTCCTCAAGATTCAAGATTCATTTTTTTGTCACATACATGTGGTAAAATGTGGCCCTGAAACATCTGTGAAACTGTCCAATACAGTTACAATTAATTGAAGAGGAATGTAAAGGCTAGAATTGAGTAATAAATACATGCTGAAAAATCTATTCAAATAAACAAGTGTAATAATAAGTGTAAACATTTACATGTATAGAAAAGAGTATGTACTGTACAGTGAAGTCCCTTAGTTGCTGTTTATAAGTATTAGACGACAGGTTACATACAGTGAGTTGGGTTACATACAGTGGGTTACCTACAGTCTGTGTTTTAATGGGGTTGTGGTGTCGTGTCTTGGTGAATCGTCTTATGGTCTGAAGATAGAAGCTTCTTCTGAGCCTCTCTGATTTGTAAATAATACTCGTGAAGCGTTTGCCTGATTTCAGCAGGTCAAACAGAGTTACTGTGTGAGATAAGTCACTGAAGATCCTGCATCTCCTGGTATAAACATCCTGCAGAGACAGTAGAGCTGATCCTGTCCAGATCTCTCTCTGCAGTCCTTTAACGTCCTGCACATATCTGTTCCCAAACCAGGGGATGATGAGTCAGGACATGTTCTACAGCACCAGAGTAAAAACTTAATGATTGAAAGATTAAGTCATTCAATTCCAAACTCATTATGGTTTGTCGTTTTTCACATAAAAATTGCCTGAGGGTCTAATTTTGGCCAGAATGTTTTTGTAATGTTCCAAAATGAATGTTGAATGAGCATTTTCAGGTCAATGTACCACAAAACACCTGCTCAGTAGAATGAAATCCTTACCTTGAATGTCCAAGCATTTATTTAAACTTCCAAATGCTAAACATACATAGGCATCATTTATGATCTGGACGCTGAGGACATGTCCCCCCACTTTCAGACAAGGGGCATTTTGTTCTGAATACTCTTTGGAAGCAGGAAACTAGGAAATTGAAGATGTGTTCTATAGTCTCTTGGGAATTTTGTGTTTGCATTACAGCTGGGAAGCTGACTGAGTAGTTGGTGTGCTGAATGACTCATGGACCCAAGGTTAGTAGGGTCAAGGGACTTACTGACCTGCTTCTATAAATATAGACACATCTTAGGGTGGTTTAATGATTTTTTACCTGTTAATTTATTGTACTTACAATTAACCCCATGGCCCCGGCATCCTTACTGTGACTCTCCATGTAGACAAATAAGACAATAAAAAAATTAATCAGCAATTAAGGGATCTGTGACTGTGTTCTTCTAAACAGGAGCTAATAAGTAAACAAGGTAACAACTCGCAGGGATTCCTACTTCTGGCTGCCGTCACTGGAGATTTAAAGCCGGTCCGGTTCTAGTCGTTCTGTGTGTTGGGGCTCATTACCATCAGGCCTGAGTTAGGTCAAAGACCATTTTCTCCTACAACAGCTCCAAAAGCCCATCTTTTCTCCTTACATCCACCATTACTGCTCCCTCCAGACTCATAATGGGACATTACCAATTCCCTGCTGTCCCGTAAAGCAGGAATAATACAGTCTTGACCGCAACTACTTCTGCCACCACATGTTTTATTCCGCTATAACTGCTGCTCGTTTGCAACCAAAAAACAGCATGGAGCACTATTTGATGAAAGAAGATGCACTGAGTTACTCGTTTATTAGATACAACAACTCTGTGCCCACATTCACTGGCCAATTTATCAGATACACTTCTCAATTGCCCTCTACATGTACTATCTCCATGTACCCTCTCCATGTCCCATGTACTATCATGAGATTTGAGTAATGAGAAATCACATGCAATATTCACACTAAAACAATATACTGTTTGCAGCCACTAGGTGACATTGATTTCTAGTTTAAGATTTTAGTTTGCAATGTATGTAATAAAAATCAAGCCAGATGGAAATTTGCACAGTGTTAAAGCTAAATAAAACAAGAACACCTTGTCTTTTCTAGCAGAGTGACCTTTCCAGTGGTTGACCGTGACTGTTAAACCTGGGCTTTTAGTTCAGCTATAAATGTTAAAAGCTAAGTAAATAAAACACATTTATTGCAAAATACTAGTACTGAGGTTTTGGGGTGGTGGTGGTCTAGTGGGTAGGATAGTTGCCTATGGACCAAGAGGTCATGGGTTCGATTCCTACCTTCAGCACACCACCACTGGGTCCCTGAGCAAGACCCTTAGCCCCAGGTTGCTCCAGGGAGACTGGCCCCTGTAGTTGGGGAATGGAAGTCACTTTGGATGAAAGCGTCTAATAAATGTTAATGTTTTGAAATAATATGTTAGAATTAGAATTAGTTGAGCCCTAATATACGATCAGGTCTTCCATTCAAAACTCAATCAAACAAACACCTTTAACCCAACACTAATTTCTATTTCACAAACTGTTAGAGCCATAGTATAGTTAAGATAAAGTGGTGTTTAATATTTAAAGAAACGATTGTTAATTTGTCCTATTGAATGTCAGTTTAATATTGTTATTTGGATGTACAGCAGACTTATGTCACGTGCCATAAATGGACATAGAGGTGCACGTGATGAATGGCACAACAGTTTTTGACCGTGACTACAGACATTTTTTGACTTGATAGAAAGAAACTGTAAATCGTTTATTTGTACTGTTTTTGATCACTAAAGTTCATTTTTTGGAAAATGAAAGAAGTCTCGGGTCAATGACTCGCCCAAGACAAGGAGAACTTTGATCTTTAGAACAGCAGTAACACAAGCCTTTTAACCATTTGCACAAGGGGACTTTCAATGCAAGATAAAGAATCAAGATTTCTAATTTATTTTGGACCATTTCTGTTTTCTGTTCATTTCATCATGAAATTCTTTGGCACATTGCTATTGGCCACAGTGCTGCCACTGTTTCCATTTCTAACAGCTGACTCAAATCTGGTTAGACTGCGACTTATCTTAACAGTTAGGGATCTAGAACTTCCACAGGGCTATTTTTAAAACACAAAATTGGTGCCACTTATTGTAAATCAAATTATGTCTAAGAAGACCTACAAGTTATAGTTTCTAATCGGTTCACTTAACATTTCATTTTGATTGTGGGAATGTTACCCTACTTTAAATGTTCCTGCAATGTTTAAAAATCTCCAAAATATCTAATATGTCTTTTTTTAAGTTGGAGGAATATTACTGTAAACAAAACATACATACATGTATAACATACACGTATACACCTTTGCACATATATATGTTCCCATGTGAATATAGGTAGGGGTTAAGAGAGCATTTGGCTGATGCTCTTATCCAGAGTGACTTACAATCATTAGTTACAGGGACTGTTCCCTTTTGCTCAAGGACACAATGGTAGAAAGTGGGGGTCGGAGCCTACACCTTTGTGGTCATCAAGTTCACAAGGAAGGGTTTTGCCCACCAGGCTACTACAACATGTGACCGATGACCTGGGGAAGGCCCATCACCAACAGGCTGGAAGGCCCAAACACACACCCAGAAGCACACAGACACTGGAGCTTGTGCTCAGCAGAGACGTTATTTAACTTAAAGACATTACAGCTCTAAGAAAACCACTAACAAACCATCACCCTTTCGGGCTGAAATGAAGCACAGGCTCTCCCTTCTCTCTTTCCTTCTCGTTCTCGCCACCCTTTCCTTAGCCAGTCCTTTCTTACCTGATTCTTTTAGTGCGTGTTTGTTTCTCCCTTACCTTTCTTTCTAGTCTCTTTCCATTCTCCTCTAGACTCCTTCTTCTCTCTCTCTACTGGAGAGCCCCTGTTTTTAAAGAGTCAGGGAGGAGTCACATGCTCAGTCCTGGGTCTGTAGGTGTTTATAATAATAAAAAATTTTAAAAACCATGATCTCAGTGGCTTTTAAACCATGGCTGTAGCCCAAACTGAAGGCAGTTGTCTGCTTTGGTGCACGTGTTGTCAGTACAGTGAAGGGAATTCTTGGCCATTTCTCAGCCAGCTCATTGTTTTCAAACGCAATCAAGGCAAGAACTTCATCACGCAATGCAAAACGTGCCTGTTCAGTAAGTGTCCTGGACACTTTGAGTTTGGTTAGTTTAAGTTTCGTATGTGTCATTTAGTAAGTCTGCTTTAGTGGCTTTAATTTGCAGTACAAATTGATCATATAATTTACAACTTATGCCACTTACACTTGAAAATGTTTCATGTGGTGGTCTGAACAAAGCTTGCACATTATACCCCTTGAAAGGTCTTAATTAATATTTGGACTAAAAGTTGATTAAAAACACCTAGTGCTGGATTGGATTTATGACTCATCCTTTTATACATTAAGTAAATTTTAAATGAAGTACTTTTTTACTTTTTCTCAAGTCGATTTTTAGACAGGTACTTTTACTTTTACATGAGAAGATACTTTTACTTAATTACAGTTTTCTGTACCTCTGCTTAGAAGGTAGTACTATGATGATGGCACCTACAGCCGAATTGGGTTTGAGACTATTCAATTCGGACACGACTGACTGCTTTCCTGCCTCAGACAACTGCCTGAATAAGCCGCATTTGTAGGGTTTGACACACAGCCCATGCCTTCTTCTATTAAGTGGACAGGAAAACCACCATTAGTCAGTCTTTGCCATATATGCATGTGAACTCCTTCTGACCGGCAGTTATTATGAGATTCGAGGTTCTCATTAGGTCAAACGGGATTTTTGCCAGTGCTTAACAGTTGCTATGAAAGAACACTTTTGTGGGCTAGAATCAGTAACTGTATATTTACGAAACGCTCCTTTATGCAGTTCATGAGGAGCGTGCCCGCCGGAGTCTCTCAATGATTGAGTGACCAGCAGTCTCAGCAGTAGGCCTGCATCTCCACAGCAACACTCTACCGCACCGCAAGGCATGCCTGGAGGACCACAACCGTCATTTCACACCAGGAGTCCTGGGGACAATGGGAGATCAGGCCTACAAGTTCACAAAAGCTAGAATTATTCTGGTGAGTTATGAACCATACGGCAGGTCATGGTCACTTCCCGATATACACCTTGTAAACATGACTTAGGAAGAAAAACTGAATGGGTTCATCCAAGCTTAAATAATAGATAATTATTAAGAATGATTAAACTAATAAAATATTTATTATGTACAAGTCTTTTCTGTATTCTAATCTCCTTACAGAGCACTTTGATGAACATTTAAAGAGGTGGTTAATAAATTTACAGCACTGTTTCTAATAATAATAATAATAATAATAATAATAATAATAATAATAATAATAATACCACTGTGTTTTCAGAGTTTGCAAATGCGTCAAATGCAAGAACAATTAGGTTTTCCAAGATATGGGACCTTTAATTAAACAATGTAGATTTCAAGTAATCTGATGCCAAATGCCAGTAGTCCATCCACTCCTTCAGCAGTTAACTTTTCTCAGTGGCAACGGTGCCAGTCCCATGAAAAAGAAGAGGAAAATGATCCTATTAAGTCTTAAAGGTGCGCTGTTTTTGGAGGGATGGGCTGGTTCATCTTCCACCTACCCTTTCCCCTCTGAACAGTGTGTCTGGGGATGCTCCATCATCACTGAGTGTATAATGAATCCATGGAGACATGTTTGGACAAATAATTGAACTGTTATCACTCACGACTTAATTACACACACAGGGAGCCACTCCACAGAAACAGCCAGAGAGGAAGAGCGAGAGAGAGAGAGAGAGAGAGAGGGGGGGAGAGAGAGAGAGGGAGGGAGGAGAGAGAGAGAGAGAGGGTTAACATTAAAGGGTTAACACACTTTACAATGAAGTTTGGATTTACAGCGTTAATAAATGTTTTCGTGCAAGCTTAATACATCAGCTACTGTTGTATGCAAATGTTTTGACACCCCTGGTCAAGTTTCATGTATGGTTGAATTTCTTCCTGAAAAAGTAAGTCAACAAATGCATAGAAAGCTTATATATTTTTCAGCATTTATGGAGTTTAACATATTGAGGAAAGCATAAAACGTATAATAAAACAACATTACATTTAATGATTTGTTAAAGTCAGCACTTACACAGTGATTGTGTATGAAAATGTGCAGACGTTTGTTCTTTGTAGTGGATGTGTGATAATAAACACTTAAAAATGATGACTGTAAATGCATTAAAACAATACTACTATGCTTATACTTCACATGTTTCAGATGAGTACGAAACGAAATAAAAAAGGACAGGGCAACAGACAATCCCATTATAAACAACTGGAAAAGCTGTGGAACTGTGGGGATGAAGTAACTGTAGGATCCTCACAAGTGTTATATGTTAAAATGGCTGATTTGTGACAAAATGTTACACTGTCCAAAAGCATCCACACAGACTGGGCTTCTCTAAGGTGCACCCGTAACTCTCTCACTCACACACCTGCACACACAGTTTGTGTGATCCCCACAGAGATTTTATGTTCACAAGTCCAGGGTACTATGGAGTAATGGAGCTCCATCCAGTAACTTTGAGATGAGCTGGAATGATAATCCAGAATCAGTGCCTGACCTGAGCCATGTTATAGAGGCTGTTGCCAGGATGGCAAAAGTTTAGAACCTTTAGGAGATACAGTCTTATGCAATGCAAATGTTTGGGTTCCACTGTTTAATTGCAATGTTTTGTTGATTTTCTTATTTGTGAAAATAGTTTGTTACACTAGTTTGAGCTTTTCCTCATCAAGACCGTCAAGCACGACTCAACTCATTGACTAATTAACAAGTTCCTTTTAGGCCTGGGTGGTGCAGAACACAAAATCAGGACTAGACTGATTGGCCCTTATTATATCAAATGTATAATTTTAGTAAATATATGAAAAGTTATTGAAAATGTATTGTAGCATAAGAATAACATTATTTTAGTCCATTTTGATACTGAAACTCATCCTATTGATTCCAAGTAGCCTAATCTCAATGTAAACATTATCGGTTAAGTGAACAATTAATGTGATTTTGCTATTAAATAGCATTACAAAGCAACAGCAATCCAGTCTGGATGTAATATGACACCTGTTGAATGGGGCTGTGAGTGAAAACTGTCATGCAAAAAGACATGAGCGCTCATCCTGTGACAGGAAAGTGTTTGCAGGGGTCCAACAGTTTTAGACAGTGACTCTATACATTTATCGTAGGAAGGGGGGGTAGAGTTGTTGTGTTAGCATGACGCTAATCAGCTGCTGGTAGCACAGGGCAAAGCGGGCGGTCTCTGCTTGGTGCCGTGGCACCCTGGGTGTGTGGCGTTGGGTTTGAAGTTTAATGATGCCAGCTGCCGGCTCCGCCAGCCTGCGGGCACTAACGAGCTGGCAGTGCCAGAGGAGCGGGAGCGGGGCACCTGGATGCCGGGCACGCGCTGCAGGGACGGAGTGGGGGGCGGGGCCACAGAGGGGGGCATGAGGCACGGAGGGCCAGAGACGTTCTTTGAAGAGCCCCCTCCCCGCCCGATCACCATTTCCATATTTCATTACACACTGCTGAGCGACAGGCCCCTGCCAGATGTTCTATTTTCAGCTATTTAAATTTTGACCTGCTTTCTGCACGCCACTGTGCATGAAAAACGGAAGGGGGGTGAGGATTGGAGGGATTTCAATCAACAACTGCACAGATGCTGAGGAAGATAAGAAGGGGTGTGTGTGTGTGTGTGTGTGTGTGTGTGTGTGTGTGTGTGTGTGTGTGTGTGTGTGTGTGTGTGTGTCTGTTTTTT
>JBBPDC010000028.1:7644779-7663781 GCA_037974485.1 Hemigrammopetersius urotaenia
ATATACATACACACACACAGGGCTGCATACAACTTTATTGCTTTATTGTAGTTTATTTTACTTTATTGTAATAAACTGAAAAAAATACCATAATTATCAAAACACAGTCCACTAGTCCACCCATCAAATTTTATTAGTATTTTACCGAAAGCCATTGCATGTGCATGTTTCTGGCCATTTATCAGCAGTAGTAGAAGATTTATCAACAGTAGGAGATGCAGGTTGCTCATATACAGACCAGTTTAACAGTATTAATGTCTTTTTTATTGCTGTATCTAAATAAGTTATTTATTGTGTTGGGTACACAATCTGTCCCACTGCAATTGACTTTCAACAGTCACTCTCACTGTGCATGTGTGTGGGGGTGTGTGCATGTCTCAGACTACATCGATCTTCCTGTGACCTGCAGTGGGTCATTTCCAGCTCTCTGGCACTCCATCCCCTTCCAGTCTCATTATTTTCCTCATCAAAACCGTTTCCACAGGGACACGGAGCCCTCCGTCTACAGGTGGGGTCAAGAGGTCAGGCAAGCAGCCCACCGGCCCACGCAACACTGACCCCTGCAACGTCTGCCAGCAAACATCCACCAAATAGTCACATTTTGCAGTTGGGTCTCCACAGCTTCAGGGTACTCAGTTCAATGACTGCACATGGCTTTCTTCAAACAGACAAGAAGATAAACTCTTTCCTAAGACTTGGGTTTTTAAAAAATCCATAAATCTTACATGATTAAGATAAGAGAGATAAGATAAACCTTTATAAGTCTTACAAGTGGGAAATTTGCTTTGTCATGGCAGAAAAAAGAAATTAAGAGCAGCAAATATTTGGTCTGCACTGAGGTTACCAAAATTATATTTGTTCACATTAAAAATTTAGGGAATTACTTGTTTGTTATTGATTGTTATTGAACAGGTGTTGATATGATGTGCATGTGAATATCAACAGTTTTAAGCCTAAGTTAACTGTCTGAAGGAGATGCTGATACATCACTGAAAGTCTCTCTTTATTCCTTATATAAGGTGTGTGTGTAAGAGTATAAACAAAAATCTGCAACCGCTGTTTATTTTTTGTAAATAAAAGTTTGTAATTAATCACTTTCATCTTTTTGTGCATATATGTGGGTAGGAGTTGGGGTTGGGGTGGCCTGGCTTGCCTTCGACACAGGCTTCAAGAAGGTTGGTAACCACTGCACTATAAAATCTAGAAATTTAAATATGGACATCTGTATTGTAAAATATATACATATGTGTACATGTAACCTAAAAGTAGACATAAGCAAGCTGTATGTATTTATACAATGAGTATATATATATATATACACACATACAGAGTGGATATATAAGTAAATATAAGAACACTGTAGATACACCCATATTACGCATAAAGTAAGTGCGATTTGAAGTCAAGTGCACTATTCCAGAGATACCAGAATTGTTTTTATAACGGTAGTGATAGCAACCAGACGTCTGAAGTGTCTAATGCCTTTAAAAGCTACGTGTAAGAAATCACTGACATGACTTGTAAATGAAGACAGTGCCTGTTTTTTTTATTTTAATGAGCATAGTTTCTTAAAGTCATGCTGGCCATTCAGGATGAATCAGTATGTACTGCTGTTTTACCATTATCAGCATTACATATAAAACACAGAAGACATGTGTAGGTTCAGGCATTTTGCAATAAAATGACTATATTCTACCTTCTTCTCTTGTACTGTCAAATTTGCTGCTGTGACAATGCGCAGTTCCCATCAGCATGGGTTATCACTCCCCCTGGGTCTTACCATCACCACCACTGTAAAGAGTTTCTCTACAGTGAACCATTTCACAAATACCCTGGTTTTCATTCTAGTGAGCCTAGAAATATTTAACTACTTCTTTCATTTTAAATATGCTGGTGAAAAAACATCTACACACAGTGAGACAGGAGGATCTAAGGTCCTACAAAGAGACAATCTGACTCTTAATGAGAAGAAGGATCACCTGTTCACCCAAGTTTGCCAACCTTTTGAATATTTCCTCTCAATTAAGAAAGACTTTATCCGTCCTTTCTACTACTCACCGTCCCTTGAAGCCATTAAGTGAAAACAGATCTCCCGCTGCGCTCTACAGAAAGAATAGTATTCCTTCATTAGTGGAGAAAATAAGAACCTTTGGGAAGGCGGGAGAGTTTGAAGGCACGAGTTGCTGCCACTGCTTGAGCAGCCCCCTGACATTTCTCCCGAGGCTCGGTGGCATTTACCAAAGCCGTCAGGCTCAAGAGGAAAAAAGTATGACAACCCTGAAAAAGAAACAGCTAAGCAGTGTTTTCTGTTCGCAAAGAAGTAATTTTATCAACTCGTTTCCACACATCCAGAAACTGAGCCACCCCATCTTTCTGGAGTGTGGTTTGATTGAGAAAGGACGGTTTGTATGACCCTATTGGTTTTCACTTCTGGTCCTAAAGCAGAACCAGACCTTTTCTTCCTTCAAGCTTTCCAGGACATTGGCCTTTTAACCTCTTTTTCAATGTCAACAGCATTTGTCTTCATATGGTTTCATGTGAAGTGACTGATGAAAACACATTTGCCAATGCTCTGGCATGAGTGCAGAGGCTTGTTTTTTTTTTTTAACTTTTGCCCAGGCTTCTGACTGGCTGATCACAAAAACCTGTAAATCCCATTCAGGTACAAGGTGGCCTTTTACACTGTTCCAGATGCTCACATCTGCTCCAGGGCTTGATTACATATTGATAAAGCACATCACAGATTATTGCTTACTATTTAGTGGACACATTTCAAAAAATTTGATTTTTTTTTAGACAGCTGAGAAAATAACTAAAAAGTACATTATAAATGTATTATATTAACCTTCTGTACTCCAACAACATATTCCTAATGTAGCCTTGCCGAACCATGTGAGCAGACGATGCTAAATTGATCTCAGACCAGCAGGAACCACCAGTACCAGGCTGTCAGAGACCTTCCGAGTGAAGAACTGGCCAACAGCCAGGACCTGTCAAAGTCCAGAAACACAGCAGGACAGAGGTGGGACGTGAGGAAGGAGGGAAATTCGGCCTCTCATTCACTCTCTACAAGCTAAGAATACTACTGTACTTTCACCAGGGACTCCCGGCCTTTCTGTGCAATTCCGCTCCTTGGAAGACAGCCATTATTGCACCACACTTGGCTCTCTTTGAAAGGTTACGCTGGTAGGAGCTATGGAGGATGACTGTGCCGGAGCTAATTAGTTTAGAACGATGACTTTTCTGACTCTTGCTTTCGGGGACTGGGATAACTGTACTCACCAGACCATCAGGACAGGTTTCGAAATGGGAGGCAGAGAACGTCTAGTTCAGTTTCCTCCTCCCACACAGACAGGCAAACAAACAGAAGCAAGACCCACAACCCTGATTTTCTCTGTACAAGGGAGATATGCCTCCTTTATTGTGTTGCTGTAGACAACCATACAGAATGAGAAAAATACAAGAAGTCATAGCCCAAACAGATTTTTAAAAAAGGGGACTCAACAAATGAGCAAAGGTCAATTGTGCGGTATAGCTTCTTTGCTTATGTTGGACTAGGGGAAAGGGGTACTGGAGAACAATGTGCGGAACGCTTCTTTAGTTTTTCTTTTCGTTTTCTTTTCTCAAGCCTTTGGTCCAGCAGTGCTGCAGGAGGCTTCGCCAGATTATGCAGCTTTAGAAGTCGGGACGATCCTTCTTCAGTTTGCTGTAGTCCATGTTCACTGCATAGAACTGGAGCACACAAAGGAGGACACAATCACACTCAGAGTTGGGTGGCAAATAGGCATGAATTAGCAATTTATCAACAACCAACAACTTTAACAAGCTCTTTGGAAAATTCAATAAGTTCGAACCATGTTTAAGTGTGTAACTTGGCGCTGTATCAAATTCGCATTAACAGGACTGCTTGATTAGATTCGTGTCTTGTAACAGAGCTCACATAAAATGAGCTTATGCAAGGCTTAATGAATTAAACTCATTAAGATTGGAGATTAGGTTCTGATACGGTCATTCGCTCCTGCCAGAACTCTTAATTTGATCCCCTTAGGCAACACGGCAGTGAGAGGCTTCGATAACTACCAACACTTGGGTGCTTTTCAGTAAAACTGGGAATACGCTGCACGATTTCTCCCTCTTCATCTTCGCCGTCACACACCAGTTTTCATAACTTAATGACATTCTCAGCTTAGTTACAAACACTCAGCAGCAAACCCTTGAGATGAGGGCAGATAAAGTCAGCTTTTAAATATTCTCTTATGTGCTGCATAAGTGTTTGCAACTCATGTGATGTACAAGTGTGCACATTTTTGTTTATTCTACCCTTTTCACAAAGAATAATCAGTCTTTAAAATATTAAACTACAATGTCCACAAGCCTTCACAACTTGTGTACCCCTTTCTGAACAAGTTTCAGCACTAAACACTGGTGTTCCTACCTTGTACTGATCAGTGGGCGCCATTTTGTTCCAGGGCTCGGGGTTGTTTGTTTTGTCCCAGCTGTGAAATGAGTGAGTGAGGGAGTGAAATTAGTAATGAATGGGTGAAAGGGTAAACAAATAGGTGCAACTGAACATCTTAATGCCTTTAACTGCAAAGAAAAAAACAATGCTAGCTGACATATCCAGCTCTACACATTAAACAAAGCTTGTCACACCACCCAGTGTTTAAAATCAAACAGACATTTTTCAATTGAAACTTCTTTGAGTTAATAGGCATCTTTTACTGCATTGACAAATAAAAGCTGGATAATGTATAGATCTGTAATGATGGCACTGTTGAATCTTACCAGACATCTGGGTTACGGAGGCCCAGCCTTGCCAGGTAAGTCAATGACATGGTGCACCCACCCCCAATGAAGATGAAGAGGGGGATCAGCTAAGGAGAGGGAGAGAGAAGCTCAGTAAAATCTCCCTAAAATGTGTTTACAAGTGACGATCTTGACACTTGATGAAGACGTGTTACTCTAAGATAGTAAAGCCATTCAACTCTGAACACAAAACAACCTGTCGCCAAGACGTTAATAGTTAAATAAACACTGGCTGACTTTTAAATAAAAGTACGTGATTACTGTGTGTGGAGTGATAAATGACAAACCAACGGACTGTAAAACTGGCAAACACCATGGCCCAAGCCGTCTTAAAATAAATCCAGAGTAATACTACTTTAGAGGAAATAAGCCCTCACAAATAAGCTTTTTGCTGCTTGCAACTTAAAAATAAACACAAGCACTTTAAAGTCTTTTCTACCCTACGGTGCGGATAAAAATATGTAGATTAAGTGCACGGTCATTTTTATCCCATTTAAAGGTCCATATTCTATACCATTTACATTTTGAGGGCAAAAGATGGTGCTGAGTCTTTTATCAGTACATTACTAAATGGTTTATCTCAAAACACATGATATTTAGAAAAGACTGCTTTGTAGCATGTCCTTCTAAAAGGTGCAACTGTGGAAAAACTATAGAATAGAGAACTTGACTGGCCTGCCACACACTTGACTAGCATTGACCTCAATCCCATCCAAGACCTTTGGGGTGAACTAGAATGGAGATTGTGAGCCAGACCTTCTCATCCAACATCAGTGCCTGACCTCATAAATGCTCTACATGAATTATGGGCACAAATTCCCACAGAAACTCTAAAATCTTGTGGAAAGTCGTGTGAGAAGAGTGGAAGCTGTTCTAGCTACAAAGGGGGTAACAACTATATAGTAAAGTGTATGTATTTGACTGCAATGCCACCAAGTCCCTGTTGGTGGAATGGTCCGGCGTCTCAATACTTCTGTCCATATGGGGTGGCAGTTTAAATCATGTTTGTGTGTAAAACAGAGCTGCACTCGGCACGTCCTCCTCGTCCTTCAGATCCTAAAGCAGCAGGCATGTGACTCTGGGCCTTCTGGTTTGTTGCCAAGTAGCACAAACAGTCCAACGTTTATTAATATTTTAACCCTAAGACATCAACTGTTCAGACCAACAAATGTCCAGAAATATGAACCGATCAGAAATTAATATATAAACACGGAAATGTCACAAACACATTCACGCACAACAAAAGGATTTACCCTTTATGTCGTTAGCATTTGGGTGGTCGTGTCTGACACCGACTTGTTTTGACTTAGTCACATTAAATCCTTGCCCAAATGTCATGACAAAACAGCTCATACACCTCTATTAAAGCACAGTTTGCACAAACATGATATTTTGTAGCTGTGTGCACTTCAAATATCTAGAAATGTGGTCCAAGTCGACAAAAAGTGAACAAAAACATTGTGGCTAGCTGTTAGCTTCCTACATTCCATAGCATTGAGGCTAACAGGTTGCCAGCACCCGCTGTTTAAAAGTACATTTTTCCTCATGTTGGATTTTACTTACTGCAGGATGACTTTTGAGCTGTCGTCCAACAGTTGCCAGCATCGTGACGGATCGAGATGATTCAAATCTCCCAAACTGTACCGAGCTAACTGGATTACAAGGTGGCCTCGTCAGGAACCAGGCAGGGTTTGCATCAGCGGAGCCTCTCCTTCCTTCTCCAGATAAGGAGAGGAAACAAAGTACACACTGCCTGTCTCCCTAAAATTACTCTCTTCTTGTTTTTTTATTCGTTTTTGTAAGCATGTGTTGCTCTAGAGTCTGCTTCGTCCACGTTAAAATATCGCCTCTTTGTAAAATCAATATCGACACTTTGTAAAAGTAGTCTTGGCAATGCTCTGGACACCCAATTCTGTAAAGGTGTAGGACGTCCAGTGTCAAGTTCACATTTAATCAAAAAGTACTCTTTTGAACATAAGTACTATTTTAGTTTATAAAAGAAAATAAGCTTTAAATGCCAAAAAATTCCAAATGAAAAAGTACACGTTTCATGGTTTTGTACTTTCGTGGACAAAAGTATTGGGACACCTGGTCACTACACCAACTGGGACTTTAATGGCGTTGCATTCGAACACATAAAGTTAGAAGCATGTCGTTGTCCAAAATGTTTTGGTAAGCTGAAGCATTAAGATTGCCCTTCACTGGAAGTAAGGGCCTAGCCAAAACTCAGAAAACACAGGTTGTCCAGACAGTGTACTTCAAATAATAATAATACATCGCTCATATAGCCCATTTGTGAGAAAAGTGATTTACTTTTTACTCAGTTTCATTTTAATTCTTACTATTTTGTTGCAAGTTTCTGGTGTTTCGTTTATTTTTGTTACATGGGTGACAGCATCTGTACTGACTTGTGATTAGTCACACCTCAGGACATTAATTCACTTTAGTTACCATAAAAGAGGAGAGCAGCTTTTAAGTTCAAATGCTTATAGAAATACTTTTTCTTTCACAACAGTTCTGTTGGTAGCTTTTAGACTTGGGTACAGAGTAGTCCACACAACTCTGATGTGAATGGATGGGTTTTGGAGCAACAGTAGCTCAGCCATGAAGCAGATGCCATACTGAGGGTATACAAACATACAAATGTCTGGGTTCAATGTAATTTCTATTTCATTTAAAGGTCAAGATTCAGTAGCATTTTTAATATTTAAATGCAAAACGGGTTTTGAGAGGTATCTTCAGAGCTTTATCTGTATATTATTACAGATAAAAATGGGTTTCTGTGGTTAAGCTTCTGCTGCAGGCAAGACCACTAGGCGCTATCTGGTGTGGTGTAGAACAGTGGTTCCCATTCTTTTTTCCTTGAAGCCCCCCTTGCCTGTGTCCAAGACAAGCCAGGTCCCCCAACTCCTACCCGCATAGACGCACAAAAAGTATAAAGTGATTAATTACAACCTTTTCTTTGCAAAAAATAAACATTGTAGGTTTTTGCTCTTATACACACACACTTTTATGTTTCTCTCTTTAAGAATTTAATGTGTACAATTATAATTTTGGTAAACTCAATGCAGACAAAATTCTGCGCCCCCCTGTGATCTCTAGCGCCCGGACCCCAGATTGGGAACCACTGGTGTAGAGCACACTCCCACCGGACACTGGAGCAATGAAAATGTGTTATCTGGAGTGATCAATAAAGCTTCACCATCTGTCAGTGTGATGGATGTATCTGGGTTTGGTGGATACTTAGAGAACACTACGTATTATAATGCATATTGCCAACAATAAAAGTTTGGTAGAGGGGGGATAATAGTCTGTTCTGTTTTTCAGGGCTTCATTTTAGACAATAATATGCTTCTCAAAGCCCTCGTCTCAACAGTTTGGGAGCCTGTTCCAGCCTGACCGTGCTCTTGTTCACAAAGCGAGGTCCACACAGACATGGTTTGATAATGCTGTTATGGAGGAACTCCAGTGGCCTGCACAGAGCCCTGACCTCAAAACGACTGAACACCTTTGGGATGAGTTGGAACACTGACAGCGAGCCAGGCCTTCTCGATCAACATCAGTGCCTGAGCTCACAAATGCTCTTTTGACTTAAAGGGCACGAATTCCCACAGACACATACCGAAATCCTTTCCAGAAGAGTGGAGGCTGGTGGGGTGGGGGTTCATGTTAATGCCAATGAGCTTATATACACATGATAGTCAGGTGTTCACATACTTTTGGCCCTATAGTTTATATATAATATTTTCTAGATTATTATGTAGTGTTTTTATCATACACACCTACTTTACACCATTTGTACATTATATTGTGAGGAAATTATTTTAACAATTCCTGTAAGAAACACCTGATTAGTAGCCTATTCATGTATTGTTTTAATAGGTCTATGCACATTGTATGACACTGTGCATCCTGATGATCTGATATAAAATAGTAAAGTACAGTATAGCACCACAGTAGAAAATGATGAAAGGTGTGGAGGAGAGGGCAGGACTGGGTCATAACTGTGTACAGGATCAAAACACTACCATGTTTTAAGGGTTTATATTTTACATTTTCATGGTATTTAAGTTAGGATTAGGATTGCCCCACATCTGCTCTAACAACTACAGTCTGTCTGTACTAACGACACTCATAATAGATTTATTATGAATGTGAAGGCTAAACTGCTCTAAGCTGTATGGGTGGTCATATATGTGACATTGCAAACTTGATACAATAAAAACAGGCTTACAAAAAAACAGTGAGACATTCTGGCCTTTAAAGCTCTGTAATATCATAATGTGTGATCTATGCTAATGTCTTCTGAACATCATATCCTGGAGCACTCAATTTCAAGGGATTTTAAGTCTCAAGGCACAGATAACTGAAACCAGGAAGGCATGTTATGTGAAAATGTCTTCATTAATAATCAATTAATTAATTTAGGTCCATCTAAAGACATCTAATGTTGCTGTAGCATATGCTACCTGTATCTGCAACATTTGCTTCATCATGCTTTTCAGTATGCGTGGGACACAAAGGACAACACAAGCTTTAAAATTGTGTTTTACAGCCTGAGCTTGTACTGCTTAAATCTGAGCGAGGAGAAAATGTGGTTGGGTTTGGGGGGGGGGAGGTTGAGTGAAGCCAGCCTGAGGGCAGGCTGTTTAAATGCTGAGGTTGGAAATGTAGGGTTTTGCTTCTCTGCCAGTTCTCCTCCGCTCGCTCCTTTAATCAGATTGCCTTTCCTGACACCCACTCGTGTTTGTTTCCCTGCAATTTCATTTTCTGCTCTCAATTGAGCATTAACCTTTCTTTGCAGAGAGCTCTGGTTAAGCAAACGGAGGCAAACGGCAGCACTCTGGAGCCACGACAGGTCTCGAATACGACAGGTGATCTGGAAAGACTCCCTCCAGGGTCATCTGACCTGCTTTACACTCCACTCTCCCTTGCAACAGAGAGCTTATACAAGAGGGAGACACTCAGGTTGCATTTGCAGATGTTTGCTGATTTTAATAACTTAAAATGTCACATGTGGACAGAAAAACCATAAAGTAGGCTCATCATATATTTATTCTGTCCTGGATGAAATTGAAATGCCAATGGCAATTGAAAATCCTTTGAAATCATGGATCAGGCTTAATCTGGGTATGAGATTCAGTATTAATCATCACATGCTCATTTGCAATGGTACCGAGGGAGACACTTTCACCAATCAGGGATGATATCATGGCACTATACACCCACCACTTTCCTAACCTGACAGGAGAAGCCTGAGAACCTTTGTGTTTATGCAACAAAATCCAATTTTAAGTAAAATTCCACATCTCGTTTCAAACACATGGTAAAAAAATCCAGCTATGTCATGACAGAATAATAAGCCCACTCACATCTCATACATGAGCCCACTCAAGATATTCTATAACTGTCAACAAAAAGTTGACTTTGGCCTACATCATATGAAGCTTCTGTGTCATTTTGGTAGGTGATTTTCCTATTAGGTTGTACTCTTCCATGCAGGGACATCACTAGGACGGAAAGAGAAGGGGGGCTTAGCCCCCAGGGTTGTAGGAACCCTTACGAAAATTAACCATGGTTTACATGTTTTTTTGGGTAACTATGAAGTGGTATATGTATATGTAAACTATGGTAGAACCACAACTACCATGAAGTGCTATGGATAAACCATAGTACAACTATGGGTACTACCAAAATACCATGGGGTACCATAGTGAATTTTCATAAGGGAAGGAATTGGCGTGTATAGAGGGCTGAAATCTTTTCACCAAACCTTTCCTTTCACTTAAGGAAACAAGTAAAGTTAAGCAATGAAAAGTTATTGTCACCTACTCATAGTATTGTTCTGTTGAACTGAGTACAAACGTCGCTACCAGAGAAATATTAAACGGGCTGCGGTTGCTACTCGCTAACAAGCAGCTACGTGTAGCTTCGCCTGGGTCCTAATGCCCGCAGCTTCAACAGCCAGTACATCATTTTAATTCGATAACGATAGCTACTTATTTTTAATTTAAATTCGTAGTCGTTTCTATTTGTAAAGTGCGTATCTGCGCTCAGTGATATCTTGTATGAAATGTTTGGATATATAATTTAAAAATAGTAGAATGACTATATATTTAGGGTGGCTGGTTATATTTTTTGGACATAGTTGGGCAGGTTATACCAACATAACTGTCTGCATATGAACCATATTTATTGATGAAACTCATGTGATGAGATACACCTCATATTACACTGTACTGTGAATATATATCCATCTAGACTCGTTTATAATCAGTGGTGGAGTTAAGTACTAATTTTGGTTGTTCCGGGGGGTGCTGATAGTAGAAAAAAAACCCATTTTGAAACCAAATTCTGGATGTTTTATATTGCGAGAGGTTAATAGATCAACAAATGCATCTTGTAAAATTATTTATTGATGTTCTGCATTCTGTTGCACATTTGCACTCTTACACATCTCTGCTGCTAAAATACAGTACTGGTCAAATACTGTACTTATACTCAATGTAGACTGTGTCATTTGCACTACACATTGTCTTGTCCTGTCTCGTTTAGGGCTATTGTTGCTCTTGTTCTGTCCTGTTTTGCACTTGTGTTCTGTTCTGCTCGTGTTGCTGGTCCTGGAGGAACGTTGTTTCATTTTTACTATGTACATGAAACATGTACATGAGTATATGAGAATAAAATCTACTTGACTTGACTATTGTAAATTTTATGAGGCATTAGGAGGTTGCCTACATTCACCATAGGAAAGTCTACACATTCATCACACTATGAAATGTAAAACACGTAGTAATAAAGTATAATAAAGTATAAAGACATGTTCTGTTAAGAACATATGGCATTTTCTGGTCAGCCACCGCAGATGCCACAGCCAGTACTGCTGTAATAGAATAACGAGCTGCAAGCTACTCAGCTTTGGAAACAGTCTTATTGGAGAGCTATTTTGGCACATCTGCATGGATGCAAGTGACAATAACTTTACATAAAGCCGTATGGATGTGAAGAAAAGATGCACATATTGGGCTTATTTACATCCAAGCTCTAAGTTTAATGTCATCTGGTTGGGTGTTTCTCTCTCTGGACAGACGGACAGCATGGCATCGTTGGCAGAGCTGAACACAATGTTTGGCGGGCGTTCATATACAACAGCTGGTCAACAGAAACCCCTAGCAGCCTGGCTGAGTCCCTTTCAGTTTAACATCCATTACAATTCCAACTGGAGTTGGTCAAAAAAAAAAAAAAGGAAGACACACACCAAAAATAATTATTCCAAAACAGTTTTCTTTTTCTCCAGAATGTATGGAGAGGAAAACGACACTTTCCTCGACAGTAAACAAGACACACAACATGAATGCAAATATAAGAAAACTCATTTCATGTCTTACATGAAACGCTTTTACGGTGCACGTGTTGGAATGGATTTCATCAGGAATATAATCCGGCAATCTGAGTGTGGTATGTGTGAAGTTACACAGTGGACAGAATGAAACTTCAGCTGCAGGTTTTGGATGGAGTGTGTTCGCACATACAAATGCCCAGACACACACACTTACACACACTCATGACTATGAAGCATCATACAGATGCGAAAACAAAGGCCTTCTGAAACATTCATTGTGGACATTTGAGAAAATCCACAGATGAGGTATTCAGAATCCAGAGCAAAATTAAGAATAAAACTAGGATTTGTTTGGGTTTGATATGACAGATCCCTTTCATTTGTGTAAAAATTGCCTTTGTATGTATTACTAATTTGCACTTGCCTCGTTTAAAGGGCCACAGATACTACAAAGAAAGAAATGTCTGTAGGCTTAGACGCTGATGGGAGTAAAGCACCAACAGATGAAAAGAGATGTTTCTTCATTTTACTGTCCAAGAGTTCACACATTCGAACATGTGTGCATTCACACACACATGCATTCTCTTTGTGCTTTAGTGTGTTGTTTTCTTGGGTGACTTTCCAAACTTAGCATCCAGCCCCAGACCTGAAAGACAGAGAAAAACAATAACACCATTTCTCAATTTCTGGTGTTTTCTGATCTGTAAACACCATGAATTAAAGCAAAAAATCCAGTTTACACAATATCTTTCTCACCCCAAATGACATGACATAAGATGTTTGCTACTTTAGTTATGCACCGGAGCCACAAGGCTGATGCTGTTGGATATACTGTATCTAAACACTGACTCATTCGTTTTGTAATGAGTCAAAATTACAAAACTAAAAAAGTTTTTGTAGAGGGGGAACTGGCCTTGCCAAAAAGTACACTATGGCCAAAGGGTTAGTTCATAAGGTATTGTTTTAGGGTTGCTTGGGTTTGAATATTATTATTATTATTATTATTATTATTATTATTATTCAGGCTATGAAAATTTACATTTTCATAATAATCATTTACAACATAATGTAACAATTTAAAATGTTTTTGTAATTGAAGACAAGTTTTGTGTACCAGACCCTCTGCCGGGGTTTTGGTGTGTTTTTCTGCTTAGCATGTTCAAAAAACAGCTACTGGTAAAATCCAGACACCAGCCAGCTGTTTTCGAGACCCCTGTATACTCAAACAAACAAATGGATACTCCATCATTCAGTCTCTATCTGGCCCAGACATACAGGTTTCATTAACCCAGTAGCACCAGCACAAACCACTGCTTTAAGTGCTGATCTGGAATCAGCACCCTCAACATTTTTCAATCACACTTTTGGTATCAGACCAGCAAAGACTGATCCCAGATTAGTTTTAGAAAACCTTTTATAAAGATACTGCACACAATGAAACACAGCGCAGCACATACACCTTCACGTAACAGGATTAGGAAAAAAAAAAACAAGCCCTTAAACTTGGAGCTTGACAAGAGTGAGAGAGAACAGGGAAACACAAAAGAGACCCAGACAGCTCATTACTGAGGAAGAAACAGAGGCACAAATAGGGCCTAATTTAAAAAGCCACTGAAAGATACAGTAAAGGTGGGAACCCTGAATGAAAAAGAAAAGAAACAACGAAGAAATACACTCACCCAAGAAAACGAGGATGGTTCCAAACCACTGCAGGGGGCTGATCACGTTTCCGAACAGCAACACCGAGCCCAGAATGGTGAAGAACTTCCGCGTTGTCGTGACGATAGAGCAGGTCAGGGGTCCAAAATACACAACCGTCATAAAGATGAACGTCTGACAAGGGATGAGGAAGAAGGAATGTATGATTAGTACATTTGTACACAATTAATGGCAACTGCAGATATAAACCACACACACAGGGTGAGAGGGAGAGAGACACACAGACAGACAGAGAAAGAGAGACAGGGAGACAGACAGAAAAAGAGAAAGCATGAAAGAGAGACACTGGAAGACAGACAGAGAAAGAGACAAACTGAGAAAGACAAAGTACGAGAGAGAGAAAAACAGAAACAGATAGAAAAGAGAGAAAAAGCATAACAGAGTACACATGAGAGAAAGAGACAGACAAAGAGAGAGAGTGCACGAGAGACAGAAAGACAGACAGAGAGAGAGAGAGAGTGAGAGCCCAAAAGAGAGGAAAAAAGTAAAAAGGGGGGTGGGGGCCTGAAATACCTGTCCTAAAGCGCTGGTGAGGCCGAAGAGGAGGATGTTGTAGACGATGCTGGGGTACCGATCAGCAAAACTCAAAAACTCCCACACCTCACCTGTCCACAGCACAGCTGGAGGGGCAACACAGAGACTATTTAAGGGTCTGAGCCTCTACAGCCTACAAATCTGTCAGAAACAAGTCTCTCATACTGCGTCTGGAAATTTCATCTTGCAAAGAACTATGGAGCAATTTCGAGAAAAGTATCATTTTATTTTCCTATTTACCAAAGTCAGAGGTTTAACTTGGCATTAATAATGAACTTCTACTCGGTATTAAAAACAGTCAGCATGTAGCACCTGATTGGACGGACAGAAAACCTCAAGCAAATCAACATATCCTCCCGCATTATGAAGATCACTGTAATATGTTACAATATGTATTTCTGACTTCCCATTCTTTTCCTGTTCAGGCTGCATGGTGCAAAGACTCTTTCTAAAAACTTTATTAAAGAGGGTCAGTCGAACTGAGATTTCCAGCTCCTTCTTCCCCACAGGAGTGTGTGATCAGATTAAAGTGTGAGGAGCTGAAAGATTAAAAGCGTGTGGCTGAACAGATGCCTCTCTGGCTCAGCCGAGACCGTCTGACCAGCTGCCTGACACTCGTGGGACTGCTCCCTTTCAACACCACCTCCAGATCCACACAGATCCAGTTACGCTGGAGCCTTGGCTCCCCCTGCTGGGAAATGCAAGTTCTGACATGCTTACCTGAAACCCAACAGGTGAAGAACATACTCAATATGAACAAAGGTATTGGGACACACTTCTTAATTATTGGATTCAGTGGCCTCTTACTTCCAGTAAAGGGATCAAGACATTTTGGATGGTGCCATGCTTACAAACTTGTGTACACCATTTGGGTAAGGCCCTTTTCTATTCCAGCATGTCTGTACCCCAGTGCACAAAGCAAGCTCCATTAAGACATGGTAGGATGTGTGGAAAAACTTGACTGGCCCAAACAGAGCCCTCGGTCACAACCCCATCAAACATCTTTGGGATGAACTGGACTGGAGATTGTGAGCCAAGACTTCTTGCCCATCAGTGCCTGACCTCATAAATGCTCTACAGAATGAATGGACACAAATTCCCACAGAAACTCCAAAATCTTATGGAAAGCCTTCCAAGAAGAGTGGAAGACGTTACGGCCGCAAAGACGGGACCAACTCCAGATTAAAGTCTATGAATTTGAAAGCCCCCGTTTGTGCACTGGTCAGTTGTCTCAGTATTTTTGTCCATATTAGTGTACATTGAGAGAGTGCACATTATCTCTCACTCTTAAAAGGGCAAGTCAGTATTCCCAACTCAGAAAATAACTCCCCCATCAGGTGCCAAACTAATGCTAGCAAGCTTTTACAAACTAATTCTGTCTTGACTTGAAATGGCACTGCTTCCCATGTGCAGTTTTCTAAACGGGTGCTAAACCATTTAATGTGCAAGATCTTATGTGCAATAGTCATACCATGTGAAAGATCACTACTCATTACCTACATTCTTATCTCTATTATGACCAGTAACATTTTTCTAACCACCATTTGTTTTAAGTAATTCACTTAACTATAGTATTTATACACAGCATTGTGTATATCTCAATGTATTTCCAGGCCTTTCCTGTAGAATTTTTTTGGATTTACTTAGACTTCAGAATTTGTATTGTTCCTGTCTCTGTGTGTGTGTGTGTGTGTGTAGTCATAACATAAGCAATCTCCCCTGGGAGCAATCAAGTTTTCTTCTGATTCTGATTGTTTGGGACATTTGTGGAAATAATAAAACAGAACACTTACTGTGCACCCATTGGACTACTAGTGAATTTCCCAACCATGCTACTAATAAAGGGTTAAACAGTTACTTCAATTACTACAGCAGCTTCAGAATCATAGGACTATGCCCTTGTGTAACATACTGTTGCATTAATGTACCTCAGGGAAACCCCACTCCCAGGACTGCAGGATGCAGACTGGCACAACCTGTTATTTACAGTGCAACAGCACACACTGTTTCTTAAGGAGCTTATATTTAAGAACCACTTCTGTATATGATTACAGATACCACAGGTTTCAAAGTGCTTGATATCAAACAACACAACAGCAAAAAGGTAAAACTGAGGGCTTATATCCTAGTCCTGGACTGCATTTTTGTTTCAATAAGTAATCTCCATTCAAAACGTTCTGTAGAGCCAGACTTACTACAGGCTTAACCACCATCCCAAGGAATCACACTGAAAATAGCCAAATATTCACAGCTTAATTGAACCTCTAATTAAACAATAGAATTTAAATGATTTCAAATGCAGGTAAAATGAGTGCTCCTGTTTATTTCTTTAATCATAGTCTTCATTAAGCATTTTTTTTCAACTTAAATTTTAATTAATCGTTGGCACAATTACTATGTATTTGCTGAATTTAAGATTAAAATGAGAAAAAGCACTAAACTAAAAGTGTGTTCTCCATAGTGACTGTATACTTACTTTCACTTAAAAACAACTGACTAGGGATGCCTTCATACAATAGAATAAATGCATGTATTATTCTTGGCTCCTTCTCTGTTTCCTTCTAAACCTGCACTGCACCCTTCTGTTAAGCTTTCTGGCAACGAGGACCATGATATCTGCTAGAACAGATCTAGTGTCTGTGATAGGGTTACATTAGGCACTTTTGTAGTCTTGTGGTGTTCTGTTTTTGTTCTTGTGTTGCACCATAGGTCTAGAGGAAGGTTGTTTAATTTCACTGTGTGGCTGAAATGACAAATTTACTTGGCTTAAACTTTTGATCTAATCAACAAGAAACTAAACTAGTTATATTTTTTATTTATAAATAAAGTAACATTAGTTTTAAAATCGTCTTACTCAATTGCACCCTTAACTGAAGATCTACTAGGTCTGCATTGCTTGGCTACACTGATGGTGAGGTTTTGTGCCGCATTGCAGGGACATACTCAAGCCCAACACCAGCGTAGACCACAGGTTCACATTCAGCATCATGTGATTGGCTCCTGTCTGGTAACGGCTCCTCATGTGATCCTGAGACACACCTGTCAGACCATCCAGTGTCAAAGACAGGAGCTGCACAGACAGAGAGAAAACAGCACACACCAAAAGGTCAAAAAGTCACAGAAACAGATCTAGTAGCTAGAAACGGGTGTTCTCAGTGATATTAAAACATCTGAAGGTATTAAAAAATGTATGCAATGGACATTTGTGAAGTTTGGCATCGGGTGTTTTAAAATATGTTATGTACACATTATATATATATATTAGTGCTGGGCATGTTAATGCATTATCGACAATTATTTTATTGTGCATCAACAGTTTTTGTAATCCTTTCATTTCCTTTCAAAGTTCATTGCTTATTGTGCTTGTGGTTACAAAAGAATTGGGACGCCTGACCATTACACCAACAGAGACTGCCTTCAGATACACAGACTTTCATATGGAGCTGGTCCCCTTTTGCAGCTGCTATAAGAAGGTCACTTGTTTTTCTATAACAAACTAGATAAAACACAAATGCCCTGCAGTGGCAAATAGCTTTGGTTTTATATTTGATTTGATTACATTAATGTTTACATTAATGTTAAGAAATATTTGACCTGCAGCTGTGTGACTGTGTTAAAGGGAACACTGCTGTTAAAAAGCCCCTTATTTGTTTAAACCAAATGTTATTGCACTTTTGTTCATATAGCAGTACTTTAAAACACCTCATACAGAAGTTTCCAAATTCTCTGTGAATTCTTTTATTTTCTATATAAGTTAACTTCAAAGGGTCCATTTTTTGAAGTACAACAAAATCTGTTTCATACATGATATATGAAACCAAAACCTTTAAAGAAAACAGTGCAGTAACTAACCAACAACATCTCTCCAAAACCAAAAACGTGGTCCTCTGAGGTGGTGGAGCTCTTATTGGGTTTGTAGAGGAAAAGGGCAACACCAGTGACGATCAGTAAAACACACA
Organism: Hemigrammopetersius urotaenia; assembly: GCA_037974485.1. Taxonomy (NCBI): domain Eukaryota; kingdom Metazoa; phylum Chordata; class Actinopteri; order Characiformes; family Alestidae; genus Hemigrammopetersius; species Hemigrammopetersius urotaenia. The sequence goes on from JBBPDC010000028.1 coordinate 7,663,140, forward strand.
GATACTTGGCCATTGGATATTTCTTCCTTAGAATGGTCACGCCCAGTATCATCACTATGGGAACAGAGATACTTATTAATACAAAATCTGTATCATCACTATAAAAAGTACTCCCACACATTGACCTTTTCTGCATTAACCAAACAAGCTTAAGGTAAATGTGCAGATACAAGAGTTCAGAGTTCAATTAATCTAAAGAATACAAAAGGGCAGAAGATTGTAAGAGCTGCTTTCTTACCCGGGATGGGTTTACAGGACTTCCCCAAAACCTACAAAAACAAAATATTTCACATTGCACTTCTGAAAAGAACCCCAAATACCTCACCTAACTGTGACCAAGGCTACAGTGACACAAATATGATTTTCTTTAATATGTAATCCTAGATTGGCCACATTTGGAAACAGAGCCACTGTAAAGTGAACGATCAACTTAGAAATCATGTAGTTACTAGAGCCCGACCGATAAAGGATTTTGAAGGCCGATATATCGGAATATCGGATTTTATATTTGTGTCGGTATATATATATATTTTTTTTTTTTTCAGAAACGCACAACAAAAAATTCACAGATTTCCCTAACATTAGTTATTGAACACACTTCACCGATGATCTCACTTGCGGATAACTGGTTCTCTCTGCCCG
>JBBPDC010000028.1:7663881-7698233 GCA_037974485.1 Hemigrammopetersius urotaenia
TTTTATTTTATTTTTGAAATATTCATTTATCGGCCATTATAAATGCCGATACCGATAGTTTGGAAAATGCCTAATATTGGCCGGGCTCTAGTAATTACAGTGATAGCCAAACAGCTAATAATAATAATAATAATAATAAAAAGGGAACAAACTAATGACAAAAGGTTGACTTATTATTAATATTTTTAATCCTGTAAAGCACACTGAACAATCTTTGTGTCTCACAACAGGCTATATATATATAAAAAAATAGAATTATCACTAAACATTCACATGAACTGGCAGAGAGATAACGAAAGTGCGACAAAGAGAGAGAAAGACAGAAAGGGAGCTGACCTGTGTGGGGTAGTTGACGTACTGTAGCGCAGAGTTACTGGACACCATGGCACCCAGATAGGACAAAGCACACACGCCATAGAGCCAGCTCCGCGTGTGGTCCGGCCTGGAGCCCTCAAAAAACTGGATCACTGCTCAGCAGAGAAGACAAATCAAAATGAGCACAAAAAAAAAAAACCCAAAAACCCCCAAAAAACCAGGGAATGGTGACATGGGAGGCAGACTCACATATTCGTGCAAAGGCAGCATTGATGATGCACTGGATGAAGACAAGAGTAGTAGCATAACGGAACTTCTCCTTCTTCTCCCCCTGGCTGTAGTCCCCTCGTGTGCTGAGACACAATAAGGTCATGAGTTCATGGTTACTTAAGTTATATACATTATATGGCCAAAAGTAGTGAGTGCGTCTGACCCTTACACCAACAGGGACTTTAACGACATTACATTCAAATACATATGAAGTCAGGAACTGAGGTCAGACGAGAAGGCCTGGTCCACAATCTCCGTCACAGTTCATCCCAAAGGTGCTGGTTGGGGTTGAGGTCAGGGCTCTGTTCTTCCAGCCAACCATGTCTGTATGGACCTTGCTTTGTGCGCTTGCTTTGGGTACAGTCATGCTGTGCCCACAAAGTTGGAAGCATGACATCCAAAATGTCTTTTAATGCTGAACATAAAGAGTGCCCTTTACTAGAAGTAAGGGGCCACCTGAATTCAATAAATAAGAGGTCCCAATACTTTTATTAGTGCATCTTGCTTGATTGCACATATTCTTCCAGTGAGGAAATATTTGAGAATAATAGTTGTAGACACATATGAAGATTTCAAAAGATCTGAGGTAGAGAATTAAGAATACAAGGCAAGCAGACAGTACTTTTCCAGGTACCCCCACCCCCCACATTAAAGTATGAGAGAACCAGAAACAGCACACTTGCACAAAGGGCACAGGCAGGATCTGGAAATTAGACACCACCATGGCATTAAAAAGAAGTTCCAGGCAAGCAGTACCCTCTTTAGGACAGTAAAACTTTCATTAAAGTCTCCAGATTTTCTTTGCACGTGCAGGATTCAACAGTGCAGCAGGTAGTTCCCTATACATTACCTATACGTTTTTATTGAACATAATTGTGAAAAAGCGAGCCTAAAGAGCTTACAGAACCTAAGTCTTAAATTTCACGCATAGAGCATTCACTGTTTTGTTATAATTATTTCCCCACTAATATTGGGTTTCTGTGGTGGAGCCTGATGCCACTGTCCATTAGAGAGAGATGAGCTTTTATTGGAGAACACATGCTTTGGTTTGTGTTCATCCAGCGACAGATCATTTCATTCTCAGTACTTAATATCTCATTATAATAATGAAAATGGAACGCACAAAGGTTAGAACAGATAATTGCCACTCTTACTCAAAATAAGATTTAAACCACCGGTTTGTCCCTATAATTTTGTCCATGTAGTGAATGTCTTACAACAGACAAGCAACTTAAGGCCACCGGTGTGCCCCAATACTTTTGTCCATATAGTGTACTTTAACCTAAAGGTTACAGTAGGTAATCGTCATCTTTTCACTCAAAATAAGATGTAATCCCTAATTCAGTCACTCACATTGTCTCCTGCAGGATCCCGTAGTAGAAGTAACAGATAAAAACTCCGAGGAAACAGACGATAAATCGGACTTTTTCGCTCTGCCACAGGGAGCCCTTCGTCTCTCCTTTCCCCATCGCGTCGTCCAGCAGTGCCGGGATGGCCACAGTCGTCGATCCGGCCGGGGAAGCCCGTGATCCCGTGTCCCGCTCCACTCTACCGGCCGACAGGAGGGGGGAGATGGTGAGAGGATCTGTTAGACTGGATCAGAGCGGGGCTTTCCCTCTCTCTCCTGATCGGCCTGATCTCTGACATATAAACCTGAGTCTTAGTGTAACAGCTGCTTCGATGCGTTACTATATCAGGTGTCCTGCAGCATCCTGCCTTCTGATGTACAATAACAGTAAAAAATGAACTTTGCACCAGTACTGTCTCTGATCAAAATGCTCCAGCCCAGGTAGAGGCTCCTTGGTGACGCTACGAAAATAAAAAAAGAGAGAATAATCCTCGGCTTTGGCTTAACGGAGGTTCACCTGGTGCAAAAATACCTGAAATGTTTTCTTTTTTTTAAAAACCCACCCGAGACGAGGAGATGTAGGACCAAAGCTGGTCCAGAGAAGCTCTCCGCAATGCCTGATTAGGAGTTTCTCTATAACCAGCACACAAACGTCTTATTATACTGACGTCACGGGTTTATTATAGGGCCTCTATACTAAATATGGGTTCTGGATATATTTTTTTCAATGGATGTGAAACATGGAATCTAAAGTCATGCATTGAGCCTTGTATTTTCTTTTAACCAGGTGTAAATACATTTTGATATAATGCTATATATATATATATGTGTGTGTGTGTGTGTGTGTGTGTGGTAATAATAGGGGTTCTGGACATTCTATCAATGGATGTGAGGCTATGAGAAAGAACCGAACCAATTTCGGCCACCTGAAGTAATGCAATCAGTCTGTTTTGTTTTAAAACGAGGCGTAAAGACATTTACTTAGAAATAAAAATATATTATGTTGGCTCATATAGGCATTAGATTAAGGCAGCTACTTGAAGACTTTAGAGGCCCTTTCCCAATCCACTGGCCTCCAACTTCTACGTCTTCAGATGTGGAGGATTTTGATTGGTCCAACTAGGCGAAACAGGGTTGACGTTGACCAATATGTGTAGAGATCCGCTCGAAGGCGGGCCTTAGAGTCTCAAAGCAGAACTACACGTGTCCAGCACCCCCCAATAACTGCTTATAAACAAGCTGAGCTGAAGCACCGGTTTTCAATGTGCGTGTTCAAAACCATTTTTTTCCTTCAGTGTTGCAGATAGTTGCCAAAGATAAATGGAAACTAAAATAATGTAAAATAATTATAACAGTAATCCAACTTCTTTTTTTAAACTCTTTTATGTCATCCAACAACATAAATTGAGGGTATAAACATCCTGCAGCTGTCTAATCTGGGGTTGGAAACACTGCTCATCCCTAGGATAACATTAAAAAACACAGAGCAAAAAACAATTGTTTAAGAACAAACAAAAGAAAAACAAATATGCAAAGAAGCACTGTTCATTCAGACATAACACACTGAGAACTGTGCACTTGCAGTTCCTTCAAAAAGGAGATCAGAGGCTACATATTTGATGAACTGAAAATTAATGTAACGTCACAAAACGTCCTGAGACTCTGGGATACTGATACAGTCTGGCATTGGTTTAGGCACAAAATGGTACTAAAGGTTGAATCTTTCATCCTCTTCGTTTTAAAATGGCACTTCATGCCGGTAAAATTAATGTAGCTGTTATATACAGCTCATAATGGTGGCCTGAGCAGTACACTAGTTTTTCTTCTCTTTTCACACCCCCTAAAGGGTTTCTAAGAATCCGATATGAGCAAACAGACTTCTAGATTTGTGCTGCGAACCTTCAAGGAAAAAGAACACAACCAAAATATTGATACCGACACAGCGAGTTAATAAACATAAACCTGACCTTAAATGCGCTCTACTTATGCTACAAGTATAACACACTAACTGTACAAAAGCACAGGGGTTCAGACATCATCTTTGTCAAATCTAGAAAATCTAGATACAAAATGCAGAAAATATGCTCTCTGAATATCAAAAATAAATTCAGCAAAATACAGGTATTACAGCTATGAGAATACATCTGCTACAAGAAATCAGTGCTGGGCAACAAGAACTGCTACGTTCAGTTTTCAATGAACTACTTCAGTTTTTACCAGTGAATATTTTGCAGAAGCCTTATCAGTGTGTCTGGCCTTCAAAAGCAGCTGTTCCGTTTTACGAAAGCCAGTACAAAGGCAGTAACAAGGACTTGTGTATACAACTGTGGTTTTGTCTATAATAATGCTCATAAGTTCATTTCAAATAATCAACAGAGAAACACACTGACTTCAGTGCAAAGTCGAATAATCAAAAAATGAAACAGTTGTAGTCAAAAGTTACTTTGAATAAAAAAAGGATTGTCAGTTCTGTGATAGTACAAATAAAAAATGCTAATACTTTGCACAAAACGCTTTTAGTGGATGAACAAAACCCCAAGAAGTTACACTATTTTAGGATTTATATTTGATGATTTGCATCAACATGCCATTCCCTTTAAAATGAAGCTACAAGAGTTGTGCTGGTGATCTTCACAGGCTTTAGTACAGCACAGCTTTAGTCTGTAGCACCTAGACATTAGACCATAACCTGCCCTGTATTCAGTTAAATATGGTCTAGTAAGCCTCTTTTTAGGCATGACATCATTATAGGGTATTATTTCTGATCACATCAGATACATTGAATATTCACCATAACATAAGATAGGCACTTCCTATGTCATTAAAAAAGGAATCATTTATCTTGTGTATGGTTTTTCCAAGCTAACCTATAAAGGTTAACTAACCTTATGCATTTAAAGACCAACCGTTCAGGCAGATCACAGAACGAAAACTTTTGGATGTTTGTCCTGAGAGTGACAGTACTTTCCTGCAGTCAATCTGAGAGAGATTGTCTTACACCTCCTTTTTCTCCTGATTTCCATGTTAGCTGAAAAGTACTCGCTTCTTGGGTGGGTGCCACAACTACCACTGAAATAACCCACAGGGAAACAGCTTCAGTCCATTGCCCTTTTGTTTCTCACACCTCTTTAAATGGTTGAGGTGGTAGAGTCTGGAAGGTATGTGTTGTTGCCCACTGTATGCATTATTGTCTGACAGGGGGCAGAGCTTTGGCCTGAGCAGCCAGTGACAGGTGAGACTGACAGGCCACGAAACAGCAAGTCCATGGAAGGGAGGAGAGGCTTAAGCAGGCTGACTGGGCAGAAGGCGGAGCCTCCGTGAGGAGTGAAGTTGACTTTGTTGGGGTCAGGACAGGACGGCTGAACAGGACCATCGCCATGGCAGGGAGAACTAGAGAGGGAAAAGAGAAGGAAGGGCAGGTTGAGAAAAACAGGTTTTTGGAAGCAACAGTAAACATTTAAATTTTTCCAACAATTCATAGGTGATTTATTCATTAACACATGCTGAAATGGTAGATTAATTCATATAACAGACTAATTCATATTGAGTTTTGCTCCTGGTAGTTTTATTGCAACCCTATGTATAGCCCGATTCACTCATTTAGCTGCAACTAAATGCTTGACGAACTAAATAAGGTCTGTTAAATATTTAAAACTGCTTATTTTCCCATTAAACATGATGTACTAGAGGAAAGGTTTATCACTGAAAAGCAACTACATTACAAAACATACATATTTTGAAGAATAATGTTTGGCATTATGAAATATATACAATTTAGTTGTTTGGCATTATTAATAATAAAACCACATTTTAATATGATGAAATAATAATGTGGCTTTATTATTTAAATTTTATTTCATTGGGAGAAGAAAAAAAAAAAACAACATTTGTTTTGTTGGTTCTCCGCAAGCTGAGACTATTAAAAAAACTGCTTCCATACTTTTAACCTGAAGTGAACATCCTACATGAGATGCATCTGTACATTTATATATGTATAACAATTGTTTATATATGTATAACAACTGAGACACTCACAAGGCCTCTTCACACACACGCACTCTCTCACAACCCTCAGGAGGCTCTCTCTGGAAGGCATAGGTCTTGTTGGGACGAGGTGAGGAGGAGGGAGCGTCAGCCATATACAGGGGAGGGGAAGGAGAGGGGTCCAACGGCCCACACACCACCATATCTAAAATGCGAGCATAAAAAAAATCATGTTTCCCTTAAAACACATGATAGTTCATCCTAAGGGTAGACTTGCACAAGTTCCAATACAACAGTTAAAACAATTGAACCATGAAAAATATAAAGTGTAATACTGTGTACCATGTAATAAACAGAGAAGAAGAATCTAAATATATCCTCCAGTTAATATTAATCATAGATTTGACTTTAACCCGATCTGGTGTTCTGTTGAAACATGCTACCCATCCAGATGTGCTACCGTGCCCTTCTGTGCATGTGCAGTTCCACAGTCTTGGGATTTAGTGCTATCGTGCATTCGGGTCGCTGGTTTGTCTACACTATCTTGCGTTCCTGGTGATGAGTATCTTAAACATTCTGTTTTCTCCTACCCATTGTCTTCAGAGCACAGTTCAAGGGCATATGGGTGTATGTCGCTACTATGGGGTCTGTGACTTTGCGGTCATTACAAAAGCAACTTCCTCTAGGACATCAGAAGTGTCCAGACATCACCACAAGCTGGAAGCATGGCACTTTGAATTTGCCTGTGTCCTGCTTAACAGGCTCTATGCACCTCTAAAGATCTAACTATCTATGTAGGTTCTTTTAATTTAAATAAAATATATTTTTCTCTGATATGCATATTATTTGCCTATTTCTCATCATTATCTGTGTTATGAACTGACTATAAACTATGTACTGTATAAACTTTTTTCAACAAGGCAGCATGAGGGACTGTTCACATATCGCGCATTAAAAACGAGTGGAAAACGCTAGGCGCGCCGCTTTCTCCTTCTTTCCAAAAGCGATCGGGCGCTTGCGCTCCAGAAGTGTCTGTCGTTGCTAAGTAACCATCAGCCACGCTCTCCATTAATTTCCGCAGAAAAGAAAAAAAACGCCGTAGTGTTTGGGTGCAACCCATTCTTCAAAAACGTAAAAAACATGGGAATTTCACCAGCTGACCCAGGAGCTCAAAGCCTATTTCAGACCAGTTGGATTATATTTTTGGATTATATTTTATTTTAAGTTTGGGGGCTTGACAAATCATAAAGTTCAGGAAATCCCTGGACCACAATGATGAGCTGCTCCTTCTGCTGAGGCGTCAGTGTAACGGAAAAGGCGAGGAAGCTAACTGTTTGAATCTTGTCAAATGACCCGCGGTGCGCTTGCGGCATTCTGAAAAGTTGAGCTGTTTTCAACTCGACGCGGCGCGGTGCGGACATGCCTGAAAAAAACGAGCGCGTTATGTGAACAGCCCCTAAAAAGTTCTATTAGGTGGTGACATATGTGTGAAACACCGAGACGCCGAGTGCAGCTCACACCCACAGTAAAATGCTTCTGACACCCGTGCGTTTTTTTACATTGTCTTAAACTACATCTGATAGATAGACTTAGTTTTATTGTTCTTGCTGAAGCTTTTTTTATTTTCTCCTTATATTAGGTCATATTTCTGATTGCTGTAACCATTACTGCACATGGAAAGCACAGAAACAGTTATTAAACAAAAGTGATCTTGAAAGTCTGTAATGTTAATTATTCATTCACTCATATCTCAAAATTCATTTACATTTTAAAAATACTTTTACAAGCATAAATATGTGCAACTAATCTAGATGAATTTATCATAGAGCTTGTAATTAATTTGGTCCATTTTTTAAAAATTGCGTGACACACCTAGAAAAAAAAGACTAATTCTGTAGCTGAGGATGCAAGAATTCCTAAGATTTAAAAACATAACAAAAAAGGTTAAGGTTAAATCACTTTATGCCTCCATCAAAGGATGGAGTTGGCTTGTTAGGTTTGAGCAAAAAACATTTGTATGAGCACCTTGAAAAATTTCAGACTGCTGGAAAAAAAAAAAAGAACGCTAATTTTTCACTGCACCTCAGAACAACAGCTAAAGCTGCATCTTTATAGGTATCATTTTTATAACAATGACATAGGGTGACCTACCAGAGTCTGTTATGGGACAGGGGGACTGTGAAGGAGAAAGGAGTCCAGGGGAAGGGTCACTCTGAGAGCCACTGCTACATCTCTGGGCTGGAATAGGTGCTCTGTGGCCATCTGGAACTTCCAGAATCTAAGAGTAAAACCAAAATTCAAGAGTCAAGCCAAAACTTTGCCATTCATGCTTCTATACAAAATTTTTTTATTCTCCATACAATACAGAGAATAATTCTATTTTTTAAAAGAAAACCAACCCAATTGGGTGATGAAGCTCATCGTAAATAAAGATGTTCAGTTGTTTTTTTTTATTGATTCTTTGCAGTTAAACTTGATATCTGGGGCCCAACATCCCAGTTTGTGTATGATATATTGATGAATTGATGTGTAGTCACATAAATGCAAACACACAAATTCTGACCTTGTGTGGTTCCTCTGGTGATTCAGAGACAAAGACCCCCTCCAACTCCAGGTTAAGCCCCTCTACACTCCGTCGCAATCTGGGAGCCAGCCTACTGAGGGGCAGCAGAGGTACAGTCTGCAAGCGCACGCACACACACACATGCACACGCACAGTGAATATGTGAGACAGTAAAAGATGTAGAAAGAAAGGACATGTGTCAGTGAGAATGAGAGGAACTAGAGGAAATTCAGTGACAATGTGTTATCGTAATGGAAAAATGCAAACACATGCATCATGGAGAATTGGCTTGCTATTAATAGTCATATAATGCAAGTACATTGTTTCATCAAAGACAATGATGTCACAATCTGTTTTCATTAAAAAATCTTATTAATATCAAATTCTTAACGTCCTTTATCCCCTTTTAAAGAGGACATGTTTTAAATAATTAAATAATTAAAAATTAATTTAAAAAATACAGATTTTGCTTTGGGAGTACTAAATGTACATCTGCTAACATGCCAAATTAAAATATCTGAAATGCTTTTCAGAATGATGTATTTAAAATTTTAAACTAAAACATACACACCAAAGCATATTTACCACATGGGAAGAGTCACTTGTTGGTGTTAATCTGCCAGTTATGAGTATCTCTGTTCACAATGTCAATTACAGCGGCTCAGTGAAACCCTGTGCCAAGGTAAGTCAGACTCTATTTAAATCTCTGTTGCTAGATGAATTTGCTTCTCTGAATGTCATACCACAGAGGAAGACAGGCAGGCAGACAGACACACACACACACCCCATCAACATGTTATGTCCTGGTACTAAACATAAGCAAAACATGCATGCACATACACATTCTTTTCTGCTGACATACAGAGTAGTGTACAAGCTGAAGGGTGTGCATAGTGAATGTGTGAGGTACTGTATATTTTTACCTGTGTGGCTCCGGGTGAGTGTATGTGGATGGTAGGTGGGGGTTGATGAGGGCGATCTAAGCCTGCAGCAGGAGGTGCATGTCTGGAGCGCTTCTGCAGCGAGTGCCTCAGCTTAGCAACCTGACACAGAGAATGAGGAGAAATGAGAAACAGCAGACATGCGCTGTGTTCCAGATTAACATGCTAGCCTCAGCTATTCATTTTGAATAAGTAACAAACAGTAATGATAGTAGAGCCCGACCGATAAAGGATTTTGAAGGCCGATGCCGATACAGATACAAATATTTGTCGGTTTTAAAATCCGATATTCCGATATATCTATATATAAAATTATATATAATTTTTATTTTTTTTTAGTTCCGGAAATGCGCAACAAAACATGAACAGATTCCCCTAACATTAGTTATTGAACGCACTTCACCGATGATCTCACTCGCGGATAACTGGTTCTCTCTGCCCGACTCTGGCTGGATCGGCAGGTTGCGGGATGTGTGGCGCGTTATACACAAGTGTCGCCAACAGGGACGGTGTAGAGTGCCCTCTGGTGGACAAACTATACGACGCCAACACTCACGACACGGTCGAAGGGCGTTTCGTCCGTTTTGATTTCATTTTTGAAATATTAGTTTATCGGCCGTTAGAAATGCCGATATCGATAGTTTGGAAAATGCCTTAGATCGGCCGATAATATCGGCCTGCCAATATATCGGTCGGGCTCTAATTGATAGTCACTAGATTTACGACTTGTGTCTTTTCTTGGATGTACTGTGGTATTTCCTTACATCCATGTACCTTGGATACCTTGGTAAATCTATTTAAGTTAGTAATTCCACTTTCCACTTCACTCCATTGTTCTATATTGTACCATGTGTATCTTTTTGTATATGCAGCAACAGTATTTGATCCCCTGTCTGTAGGAGTGTGTCAGTGTAATTAACACATTTTACTACATCTGAATGCTCTGTATTCTGAACACACAATAATAAGCTTGACGTTTTTGAATATGTTCTGGCATAAGCCGAGAAGCACTGACTTCTCTCAGATGCTCAGCGCTACCCCATGATGCAGAGCGCTTGTGCCCCACTCCCCCTCTTCTGCCCCGAGTCTCCTCAGTCCAGGAACTTGGGGTCTATGAGAAGAAAGAACGTGATAGGAAGAGGAAGAGAGAAAGAAAGAGGAATAAAGAAAAAGAGAAAAATAGACAAAGGAAACAAGAAAAACAAAGGTCTGTTAATCCATTTTAATACATGTTACACAACTACACAGTTGTTACTAACAGTAGTGCAGCAACATAACGTTCACTTTACTTTTAATGAACACATTTTTTAAGTGAGCCAGTTTAACTGTGGATTAGGTAAAATTTCCAAAAGCCCATTTAAAACATGAATCACACTGACATGACTTAGAGAAAGTGCTTCTCCTCCTCATATACACAACCAACTAATGCTTGGTTTTTGAGTTCTGTGTTTCTTAATGAAACACAACTACCAGTTTCAGTTCAATTACTTGCTGAACAAGTTACGGCACAGCATGTCTATTCCTGCCAGCTCGGTTTATCATTGTGGATCTACTACAATGCACCAGTTCATGAGAAGGCCTGCAGCAGGTTCCACATCATTTTACTAAAAGAGGTGTAGCTCATTGACTGAAGAGGTTGTGACCTCGTTTTGGATGGAACTGAAAGAGGTTTCCTCACCCCAGAGACTGCATTTGAATGTGTCACGAAAAGCATGCAACACACCTGCTATTAACACCTGTGAAACACTCACACAAACAGATGTGCTTAGACTAGCATGACAGAAAAATATTGCACTTTGTACTCATCTGCACCCTCTGTCCCATTTCTGCAGGCAAACCTCTTAATAGCAACATGTGATGGCTGAAATGCCAAATACAGACTTCAGGGTTTTACTATACATTGTATTTAGCATGATACTTAGCTTTTCTCAGGTTTGTGAACAAGTTAGCGTGGACAAAACACATGTACAGGAGTGTTACATTTTAAAAAGACTATGAAAATGAACGTTTGGTCGAGAGGATCACATACTTAATGGAAGACCGAAAAATAAAATAAACGATGTTTCTGAATGTCCACACACACAATCATTCAACACTTCTTCTGAAATCAAGTGGGCTACTAGGGAATTTATTCCCACTCAGCTGCAGTAATGGCTTCCACTCTTGTGAGAATGCAAGAGTGACTGTATTCAGCCACGAGTGAGGACAGGCAGTGATCTTGGATTAGCTGTGGATCACAAACAGCACTCCAGGGCATCCCTAAGATACTGGAGCTTTTTCACACTTCCTCCACTCCACACCCTAATGTTCGGGGCCTTACACCCTTTCAGCCTGCACTAGGTTATGGTTTCTTTGGGCTCATGTGTGGCAGCCTCAGAACATCCTGTTGTGTTTTTTTTGTGAGGATTACACTAACTGGGCATCTAATAGCAACGGGGCCAGCTTAAAATAGCTGAATCCATCAATAGGGAGGGATGCATGGATATTAATGTTTGTATATGGTTGATTACCTAGAGGATTAGGCATAATACCAAACTACACTGTATTCTACAGAGATTTAGAATGAACCATGTGCATTTAAGAAGGAATAGGAGAAGAAATAATAAAAAAGGAACGACTGATAAAAACACAATTGGCTCCTTTTTTTGTTTCCATATTTACATGATCTATGCTCACATAATAGTTGGTCAACATTTGGTCATAGTTAACTGTTTGGAGATGCATTATTTTATCCTACGCTCTCGATTTTATCTATTGTCACACACATGCATATCCATACCGCCATGAGACACCCCCCGTGCCTTCGGTTTGTAGCCGCAGACCCCGGATGACACTCTGGGAGGAAGTGGCTGAGGGTCTGTCAGAAAAACGCCGAGCCTTTAGCGTTGCGACCGTTTAGCTGCACCGACATGAGCGTGACTCTGCTACAGCTGCATCACACTTCCTCTGTGTGAATGTGTGTGTGTCAGTAAATATGAAGATGATAGTTAGATCTTCTCCTTCCGAACCAGGAAACTTCCCAACAGGTGGCCTTCTCCTTTAGATCAGATTCCGCCAAACACTTAACCCCAGACAGTTTGCTAATCACTGTTTCCTCTCAAAGGGTTCTGCAGCCGTAGCCTCAACCCAGACAACCTCTCAGCATGGGGGGGGGTCCTCACTGTACAAAACACAGCATGGATCTTGTCTTTCTCCCTCTGGTTTCAGTGTCTTGTCACAGGACATTCTTGCATTGCTTCTTGAGGAGCTCAAGACATGCAGCCATCAGCATAGAAATTTAACACGCAAGAAAGGGGTCACCCCCTCTAGGGCTGCATCATGAGAGAGCAAGGTTGCAAACTGTCCTCAAAAGTGGATCTGGAGGGGATCCGGAGGTGGGACATGTGGAGGAATGTCATGTCTCCGACACCATGCCAGTGTAACACCGAGTTTATATTTAAACCTTTTTTCTGCATCCAGCCAAACCCCTGAGCCAGGCCTTAATAAAATAAGGAGACTGATCATGGGATCAGTGTCTATAAACAGACCAGCAGTATCTGGGTCCGGAAGCAGATCTAGATGACCGGGGTAAAGTTTCAGAGGCCCCAAAAAAAGGATGACAGGGTTTTTAAGGGTGTGGGGGTTTGAGAGTCGATACAATAGAACTGAGAAGTGCTCTTTAGATCTTCTGCTGCACTGGTTTTATGTGTGCGCAGTCATTTGTGCGCAGTGTCTGGGTGGAGTTAGGAATTGAGTTCAGGGTGAGAAAGCAGTTAAGTTCATTCATCATAACATCGGTGGTGTAAAAGATCATGGGAATATGAAAGGGCAGTTTGAATGCGTGGGTTGGTGAAGCACTCCAAGTGAGCGTGTATATATGTATGTGAGTGCCTTGAGGCTAAGCGAAGACCATGAAGGTCAAGATAAACAAAACCTTCCTTTTCTGGTTGGCCAGTCACCAGTAGCCTGCTGAGCGGCACTGCAAGCTTGAACAAACCCCTGTTCACGGGGGGCAGCGTGTGTTTCAACAGCACAGACACTACAATGGACCCGAGTTAACGGGCATGTTGAAGATGACGCAAGTGTGGATAGAAGTACTTCACACGTAGGCAATATAACTATCATTATTGTGCATGTAGCTTTTCTGTGCATATAGTGGATAGCAATATTTCTACAACACCGACCAGCAGTACATTTTATTACAGAGAGAGCCCAGTTTGTTCTGGTTAACTGGATTTAGTGCATCATAGAATGTGAAATGATGCATGAAAACAATGCAACATATGTTGTGTGAAAAATATTGTGAAGTATTCCCATGATAAATGAGTGGGACAAAAATGTCAAAATATGTTTGTGTTTATTCAATACTGATAATTATTGAGAATTTATGATTTCCGCTCAATGTTCAGAGTGACCTTGGGTTTGATAAAGGCGCTACATAATTAAAAAGGTTTAAGGGATTTTTCTTACAAAACAAACGCTACTCACCCTTTGCTTTATTCCCTCATTGACTCATCTTAAACTACATAACTAGATAAATAACAGAATGGAAAACGATGATGTTTATCCCATGTGGTAAAGCTGTGTTTTGTGGCCACTCTGCAGTACCTTTTATATGACTTTAGTAGCCTGTTACTATCTTTGAATTAAATATATTAGGTCTAAATGTAAGCCTCTTAAAAATATCAAGCCCATCAAATCAAACTTTAGGATAATCCGGATAATAGTCTGAACCCTGAAGAAAACAAAAAGGCACATTATGTTTGCACAAGTTTAACTTTGATTTAAGTAAAACAAGCCTATATTCTAGCCCATTGTAAACAACACTGTAAACAGCCATCTCTGCAAAAGGTAACAATTTCTTCACCCTTCTTTTCTAGACAATAAAAACACACAAATCAGTATTTAGTGTACTGAAGACATAACTGGTCAAAATTGTTTGTAAAAAAAAAAACTTTAATTAAATATCGGCCAGTAATTTTAACCACAAAACCACAGAAGTCTGTCCATCAGAAAAAGACCATAAAAATACTAGTGACCGCATCCCAGCAGGGGGGTTCTTAGACATTTTGTTAACTTCACAGAGCAGAAATCCGCCAGTCTTTTCTGTGCAAGCCCTTCAAGCCCATGTGGAAGCCATTTAGAAAGAACAACATGGCTGCACCTCATAGCTGAGCTTTCTCTAAAATTTCTTCAAGATCAACCCTGAACCCCCAGAAGAACATGTTTGCTTTATAACAAGGCTTCTTGTTTTATAAATTAACAGATTTAAGATATGTCAATTTTACATTTCACAGATATTATGAATGGTCCCGACATCATCCAAAAACTAAATCAGGCCCACTCAGCAGTACTCTCTAAAGATCAAATCAACACTTTGGCTTAACACCTTTTGTGTGTGTAGCAAACTGTTTTGCGTAGTAAAAGCGGATAGGTTACCTGTGTGGCTTTGTCGTTGACACAGGTTACGTTCTGACTCTCTGGCTGTTTGGGCCAGTGACCCTGCAGGTATGGCCCCACCAGCGTGTCCAGAGAAAGAGTCCGTCGCAGGGTCGGCTTCGGAGGACGAGCCTTTGTTTTGCACTCAACTGGAGAAACATTACAGAATAACTATTTTAAAAAGTATGTGGTAAATGTAATGCAGACTATTGGGATATTCCTATTTTAAAAACCAGAATATATTGTATGCCAACACAATATAAATCGAATACATCCTTAGATACCTGTAATGTTGTTGGTGTTTGGACAAAACCTTTTCAAGTAACCTTACACGAGAAGGAAAATAACTATGTTCAATGTAGGTTAATGTTACAAGATTTTACTCAACACATTTTGGACCATTTTTATTGGCCCATTCGTCGAAAAACTTTAACAGTGTGAATGACTGCTGATACTTTAAAAATTATGTTAAAAGCTGGAAAAATATAAAAATGCATATTCCAGGTTTGTTCTGACAACAAACACACTTTCTTGTATTGCTTTGCATACTTTCAATTCTGCTTTTATGTAGAGTCTCTGGTGTGATTCATTGTTATATGGTTAGTTCAATGGCAAATAAAATAAACACCCCACATATTTGGAGCCAACGCAATCAGAAAGTAGACAGTGCTGTTTGAGCACCTTACAAATCGGAAATCTTGAAGCAACATTTAACATTTAAAGTTTCTAACGCACACATTTAGGTTTTAAAACTCATGTTCATCAAATATCTGAAAGTAAGAATGCTGAGCTTAGGTCAGCATAGTCCACGGAAGTGATGAGACGTGATCTTAGATCAGTGTTCTTGAGATAGCTGGTAAATATGGACCCTGGTCTGGTTACTAGCATACAGTGTCTGTTACAGTTAAGAAAAGTCATGAATAACCAACCATCTTTATTCCCCGCAGCCATCTGTCACTGACTGGCTGTTACAAATGTAGATTTTTGGAGTTCTAGAAACTCCCAATTTTGGCATGACTTTGTACCACACACTGTCTCTAGTTTCTCATACAGGTGCTGTTTAGGCCCAGTGATTTGACCCAGAAAGACCCAGCTCTTCTCTGCCACTTTGATATTTAGCATCCACCATACCACCACCAGCCTTTGGTGTCACACCATGGCCTCATTCATTGTACTGCTGAAAACGCGCTTAGAGCTCCGGCCTCACCAGCAGATGTTAAACCTCAAGCATGTGGTGTCGAGTAGGTTGCAAAACACTGCAAAAACCTGGTTCACTGTTCTGCCCTGCTCAACTTATCCGCACCCCACCCCCCAACAGCTCCATTCCCCATGAGCACAGAAAGCTGGCTACTAAAATAAACACGCTCTGGCACATGGACTTGAGTTACACACACTGCTCAGCCATGAACAGAGCAGAAACCCAACAGCCAGACGTGCTAATGTACACTGCTTCTCACCTGATGGAAAATTTGATGGGACCAATGAATCAAACACTTTTCAAAAGCCTGGTGCATAAACACAATGCTTCTATACAATTTTGACCGTCTCACAACCAAATAACTGAGCCCAAGTATCCTAAACTAAGAATCAAACATAGCTGAAGCCTAATTTTAGACTGAACTGCACTGTTAACAATGAATCACTTTATTCTTTATTGGGGACCTAGTCTGTGTGATTACTTGTCCAGACTGTTCTTAGATTTTAAAACCCTTCTCATGCAAAAGAAAACAATTGATGTTTTCTAGTCATAATAGCTTTCCACAAAACCAGAGGCCCATATCAGGGCCTAAAAGCCTTAGTGGAGAAACCAAGCCACATGCTGTTAGTAGCCTTGAGTTAAACAAAAAAGAACGCCCATGAAGGTAAAATCGTACATCATACAACATAACCATGCAAAGCAGCAAACTTAACTGCACTTTATCGACATGGTTGGACTAGTGGCATACTTAATGCTGCATTGTTGCTGTTGATCTTAAAATCACAATTCGGATACACACAATGCCTTCCTTCTTTCCCATGCCAATGTATTTATCCTTAATTAATATGCATGTTATACTTCTATATTTTATATGTATATTTTGTACACTGTACAAATGCAGTGAACATAAATGCATGAATAATGGTAAGGAATAAGGAATAAAAAACTATCAACATGTTCTGGATTACACCTAAAACCAGCAATCCTCAATCCTGAGACCTCAAACAGCACTAACTGCTCATCCCAAGCCTGGAAAGTTATTGATTGGGTCCAAGCTGCATGTAAAAGCAAAACATGCATAAAACTACACCCAAATAAGGTGCCAAAGTGGGAAATCTCTTTCTGCATCAGCCTTGCATGACTCTTGTCTAAAATAATGTGTCAACAAAATGTGATATGGGAATTGCTCTGTTCCTGCAGCTTTTTCAATAGCATGTACTTCTTTTTGTTTCTTTTTTACACAAAGTGAGTGCACATACAGGAAGACTACTGTGACCCTATTTTCCTCAGGAAAGTTAACTAAAATGGAAAAATGCTATGAAAACTGTGCATTTCAACCAAAAAAATAGCTTTGTCTAGAACAAGCCACTGTGGCACATGAGATTATAGAAATGGAATGTTTTCATGGAAAATTATATTGTTATGATGTTGTAACATGTTAATTTGCTGGTTTTAAAAAAGTTAAATAGGTCTATCCATACCCATACCTGACAGTGCATCTCTGCAGCAACGTGGTGGGGTTTTGTTGTAGAGCTGAAAGGGAACAGTGGCTCTGAGAGGCTGAAGACCCTGGTTGCCCCCCCGGGCCTTTCCACTCCAGCACGACATGCCCCCAAAAGCACGCTTCTTTCTTGTTTTGGGCCTTTACAAAGTCTGAGAATCTCCCACGTTTCCAGATATGTGTCTCAAGACCTCAGCTACTGAAGTTCTCTCGATGCCTCCATACAAAGAGATATCTGGTTTGTTTATGCTAGCTCACTTGCTAGCAGCCAGCTAATTTCTTTTGTGAAGATAATTATTCCCCCAAAAGATTTTTTTAAAAGAAAAGACTTTAAAAAATGAAAACACTGTGGCTTTTTCTTACGGAATACCTCTCCGTAAGCAACCCAAACATGAACGCACCGACCTTTTAGTGGAGCCTGGGCTGAACATGTTAAAGTTTTGTGGAGCTCCTCTACATTGTTGGTCTCCTGCCAGTTTCTTCACTATCTGACAACAGTCTACATACTCGTGCTGGCGAGGGCGTGTCAAAGCACATGCTCTAAATCTGATTGGCTGCTGCGAGATACTACTTATATCCTATTGGAAGCTACAAGTATCGATCGTTTCTGGTGGGTGTTACCCTGAAGCTTTCCCCGCCCACACGACTAACACTCATATTCGGAGTTTAAAACTTGATTATGGATTAGTGGAGATCTTTCTAAAATCCTTTTAAGTTCACACATTAATATTGCATCTTTCTTTCCTCCTAGCGTGTACAAGTGAAGGCAGGGTTTACATAGAAAGATAATTGACAAATATGGCGTTATGTTCTTAGTGGTTACTTGTTTTGTATTTTTATTCTTATCAAAAATGAAATGTCTTCAAAACATGATTCATTTTACATCACGTTGCGACTTGCTTTCTTATTTTTCTGCACAAAAATAAGACAATATGGACTGCTTGATGTCAATAACCAGGACAGTCCACCAGAGGTCCCTTCCCTCAAGGTAATAGGACCCAATAGTTCGTACAAATTCACCCAGTCAGTTCACATATTTCAATCTCGTCTAAAAGTTAACATCTGATCTATTATTTTAGAAAATAAAAACCTTCCACACATCAATTTCAGTGATTTATAAGTAAAATCAGATGCACACAAATATGAACTGAGATAACCAAAAGGAGGATAATTTTACTCCCCCAAAAAATTAAGCACCAAATACACCAATCAGCCATTAAACATTAAAACCACTGACTAGTGAAATGAATAATACAGATTATCTTGTAACAGTGGCCTCTGTGAAAGGGTGGGATATACTAGGTAGTGATTGAACACTCTTGGTTCTTAGTGTGTTTTGAAAGAGGAGAAACGGGCAACTTAAGCAACAACTTAGTTCAGATTGTGACCACTAGTTAAGTTGGTGTGAGCATCTCCAAAATGACAGGTCTTGTTCCCTAAACGAAGTGGTCAGAACCAACAAAAGTTATGCACGGAAGGACAAAAGGTAAACCGGAGACAGGGTCATGGGTGCCCAATGCTCACTGATGCATGTGGGGAGCAAAGGCTGTCCCATTTGTTCCAATCCCAAAGAAGAGCAGTAGTTAAAATTGCTGAAAAACTTAATCCTGACTATGATATAAAGATGTCATGTATGACCGCTTTCTGTATATGGGGCTGCAAAGTTCACAGACGTTCAGAGTGCCCATGCTGACCCCTGACTACCGAAATGTTCCACTGGGAAATTCTGACATTAATGTGGATATTACTTTGATACTTACTATTTACCTAAACACAATTGCAGACCACACTGCAAAAATAGTTCAGGAACGGGATGAGGAACATGACAAAGAGTTCAAGGTGTTTTTCTGGTATCTGGATACCAGGTGTTTTTCTGGTATCCAGATTCTCCAGATCTGAGTCAGATTGAGCAGCGAGGATGTGCTGGACAAACTAGTCTGAACTATGGAGGCCCCCCCCTCGCAACATTCAGAACTGCAGGATCCGCTGCTAATGTCTTGGTGCCTGGGGGACCTTTGGAACATTAGGCAGTTTTGATGTTATGGCTGGTCGGTGTATTATATACAAATAAAGCAGCACAACTCATCAAGCAACCAAAGCTTTACAAACATAGGAGAGCCATTAGAAGGTCTACGTTTTAATTTTACATTTGCTGCTGCCCACACACACACACACACACACACACACACAACGCCAGGCATAAATGTAGGTGGCACAAGCACATCAGGTGAAGACATTTACAGTCATTCTAGATGGAATTCTCATCAGTTCTCATGCAGGCAAACAAGCACAAATTCATTCTCGCCTCTTATCTCTCATCATATGATCATTCTGACAAGTGGAGGATGGAAGAGATGAAGGGAGATTATATGGAATTACTATAAATTCACTAGAGATGGAAGAGGATAACAACACCGTTCACGCTAAAATTCAATACTTTCTCAGTAACGACTGAGAAAGGCATCCCTGACCAGAGCAGTTAGGCTCTTTCCTAATGATGAATGATCCTGATGAGTCTGAATGGGGGTGAAGAAAGTTGAAAAGAGGGTAGGGGTCATGTTTCTTTTCACTTGTTAGGCTGAACTCTGACCCCCCTAGCTAGGGGACAGAGCAGGACTGGGCTCTGTGCTGATGTTGACCAAATACTCGTTGGATTTGAGGCTGGCCAGAGACTTGCTGCTGGGGGAAGAGGCCAGAGAACCACACAGGCCCAGCATAGACGGAGTGGTGTCTTTGGCTGGGAAAAGAAAGGAAAGAAAAAAAAGAAGAAAACAACAACATCATATTTAGAAACACGTGTTTTCACCCACAGTGTAACTGGAAGACCTGCAATGCATCACCCACTCAGAGTTCAGCCAGTGATACAGCTGATAGCTTATTACAACAAACTGGGTCTCTGTAGGCCAGAATATAAATATGTGTGTGTGTATGTGTGTGTGTGTGTGTGTGTGTGTGTGTGTGTGTGTGTGTGTATGTGTGTATGTGTGCGCGTGTGCGTGTGTTTGTGTGTGTGTTTACCCGCCGAGCACCAGGCAGTCTCTCCATTCTGCTTTTCCTCCTTCTTAAGCGAATCTTTTGAATTCAGATTGATGTCACTAGAAAAGGTCAAACTGTGAAAACTTCTCCTAAACAAATGAATAAACACAAAAAAAAGGAAATTATTCATAACTTCAATTTCAAAATGTGTATCATTTGTGACAATCTATTTGTGACAACAATATTTTGAAAAAGTCGATTCAATCTAAGTGGTATTAATATTTCTAATGCTTCTATTTCTTGTATAACGTGTAAAGTATGTAAAGCCCACTCCTACAACATATATTCTGTAAATTCTACAAAATATTCAGACAAATGCATTTTGTGTATTTGCACTCTCCGATTCCACATACTTACCGGCGAAATAGTTTTACATCTCCTTGGTTGTTGGCAGCCCGTGTAGATGGCCACCGATTGACTAATGTGACTGATTGGTCTTTTGGCAAATGGACAGATTCACATGGAATGACACCAGTCCTGCAGTACACAGGAGCCCAACAGAACAGAAAAAAGATGTGTGAGAAATGAGAGAGAGTGTGAGAGAGAGAGAGAGAGAGAGAGAGAGAGAGAGAGAGAGAGAATCTCGTGAATGTGGGGGTAGAAAATGGAATGCATAAGATGCATTCCACAGAGAGTAATGGTGTTATTATTGTAATGTTTATGGCACTGCATGTCTTTCTGTATGTGGGACTGCATGTTTATGTATTAATTATATGCATGTATTAACTAAATAGCTGAGAGAATGATTGTCACAGTGAGTTCTGAACATTTTTGTTGAGGGAGGGTGTAAGAGCGAAGGGTATAGCTATAGATATAACTGAGTTGGGAGGGGGGTTGATTTAGATTTAACACTAAGCATTATTACTTTTATTTAGCTTTTATTAGTTTAGTTATGCGGCCTAAATGGACACATAAAACCTTTCCAGTACTTTCTATTAGCAATAGTAAGTCATAATGATATAATTAACCTTTTTGTCCCAATCTCGCACTTGAACCTAATAAAAAATAATGGAAAAATAAATGATTGCCCATATAAATATCATAAATCAAAGTAAATGCTACATCAAAATGTGTCACGCATAATTATCTATCCGGCCATTATCTGAGCTGCTTATCCTAACCAGGTGGGTTCTGGAGCCTATTTTATTATAAAAATCTTAAACTGACCCATTGCTGATCCATGTTTATGATATATATCTCCAAACATGGATCAGCAATGGGCCAGTGTTTATAGTGCATTATTAATATGTACATAAACACATATTTTGATTGTGTACGTACAGTTGTGCCTGTAGTTCGAGTATAATGGCCTCCAGCTCTTTCTTTTCTTGTTGGCTCTGGATCTGCAGATCCTCCAGTTTAGCATTTAGTCTCTTATTTTCTGTCTCCACATTCTTTAGCTGTGACTCTCGCAACCGCACCAACTCTTCCAGATAACCCTAATTAGAATCACAAATAAAATACACACATTTTATAAGACACACACACACATACACATACACACGCACACACACACACACACACACACACACACACACACACACACACACACATATACATATATAAATGCAACACTTTTGTTTTCCATCCCACATCACAGGTGAAATGTGCAGTTTGATCACACAGCATGCTGACTGCAGGAATGTTTACCAGAGCTGTTGAAATGAATGTTCATTTCTCTACCATAAGCCGTCTCCAAAGGCATTTCAGAGAATTTAGCAGTACATCCAACCGGCCTCACAACTGCAGACCACGTGTAACCACACCAGTCCAGGACCTCCACATCCAGTACCGCCGTGATCGTCTGAGACCAGCCACCCGGACAGCTGCAGAAACAATCAGGTTGCATAACCAAAGAATTTCTGCACAAACTGTCAGAAACTGTCTCAGGGAAGCTCATCTGCATGCTTTTTGTCATCATCGGGGTCTGGACTTGACTGCAGTTCGTCGTCGTAACCGACTTGAGTGGGCCAATGCTCACATTCGATGGCGTCTGGCACATTGGAGAGGCGTTCTGTTCACGGACGAGTCCCGGTTTATACTGTTCAGGGCAGATGGCTGAGCGGTTTGCTGACGTCAACGTTGTGGACGGAGTGGCCCATGGTGGCGGTGGGGTTATGGTATGGGCAGGCGTATGTTATGGACAATGAACACAGCTGAATTTTATTGATGGCATTTTTAATGCACAGAGATACTGTGACGAGATCCTGAGGCCCATTGTTTTGCCATTCATCCATGACCATCACCTCATGATAATGCACAGCCCCATATTGCAGGGGTCTGTACACAATTCTTGGAAGCTGAAAACATTCCAGTTCTTGCATGGTCAGCATACTCACCAGACATGTCACCCATTGACCATGTTTGAGATGCTCTCGATTGGCGTTTACGACAGCGTGTTCCAGTTCCTGCCAATATTCAGCAACTTGAAGAGGCTATTGAAGAGGAGTGGACCAACTTTCCACAGCCCACAATCAACAACCTGTTCAACTCTATGCGACAGAAACTGTATGAGGCAAAATGGTGGCCACACCAGATTGACTGGTTGTCTGCCACCCCTCACCCCCCAGGGATATATTTTGTGTGTTCACCTTCTGAGCATAGACTATCTTGAACCTCTGCTCCATCTTGCGGCACTTGGTACTCCAGCTCTCCTCATCAGTGACCAGGGGAATGTACGGGTGCTCAGCCACACTGTCCTCACTCGCACTGCTGTCCACACTGTGCCGGTCCTCCTCATCACTCAGGTAGTCATAGCTACAGAGCAAGCATAGCAACAGCATCACTTAGATACTCATAATGACAAAATAAATATACAAACACTATCAGTACTCAGACTTTGAGGTCAGGTTTGATACAGGCCAGACTCTCGCATGAAGGGGAAGACATCCTTCATTTGAAATGACATCTCTCACCTCTGGGTAAATTTCAGGTACGGTGTGTAATCAATCACAGCGGGCGTCTTTCCATCCAATACCTCTCCCTTCAAACAGAAACTGAGAGAAAGAGAGAGCGAGAAAGAGAGAAATACAGGAGACAAGATAATTAAAATGTCCACTGTGTCTCTGTAGTTCACAGCTATGGTGTTAAAGTATTTCGAATCACAGCTTGGCAGAGTGACGTGTTAATCACTAGGCAGTCGTAGATGCACACTGTAAAGTTGGTCTCTCGCAGTAAATCACTTTCTACAGACGTTCTCACCTGAAGTCAATAGCACTGAGTCCAATCAGCATCCCTGTCAGGACTGTAGCTTCCTCTCTAAGCATTATGGCACCATCATCGTAAAACCTCCTGCAGACCAGACACACACATACACACGCACACACACACACACACACACACACACACACAAAGTTGTGTTCACATTGCTAGCCAAAGTGATCTAGGCCTAAAAAACAACATATTTCCCACAAGTATTTCACCCAACAGTGCTACACTATTTTGCTTTGTAGTACTACTTAACATTCTCAAGGTTCGTGAGAGGTTGTTTGTTCCTTTCATGTAGGGTCTGAACAGACATAAACAATGCAAGGCCCTTCTAACCTGGTGGTCCGAGTATCTCTTAAGGCTGTGGCAATATATTCTGATAGACGCTTCTCCATTAGAGCCATGCGAATCCATGCCCGGCCCTACAGAAAACAGGAGGACAGACCATCAGAGAAAATGGACAACTGACATATAGCCAAGACTGAACAAGAAAAGTAGCCAGAGAAAAGCGAAGGAGTGTTCTTAAATGCAGCACCATGGTTATTCCACAGTGGACCATATGAAAGCATAAAATGACATATTTACACAGCGAGTGGCAGAATTTCTGTTGAGTCCTCAGGGCGCTGAATAGGAAGCTGCAGTCAAGAGGGGAGAGAAAGTGTTTAGAACAGAGGAGACATGACTCTTGCCTTGGCTCGGGAGGTGCTGATGTTTTCAATGTTCTCAATGCTGCTGACGCAGTTGTTGTGAACTTTACTGCAGGCCAGGCGCACGTAGTCCCAGAAACTTCTTTGTCCATCTGAACTGAACCAGCCCCCTGGACCTGACCCAACACAACAAAAAACATATTACAGCTCAGTACTAATATGTTTTGATTAACAGTTACTTTCACGTAAGAGAGTTAATGATCTTACCCTTGAAGCGATGACTGAGAATGTGCTCCAAAATAGCAGCAAAGTTAACAAACTCTTCGGATGAGTCATCGATGGGTTCAGCTGTGTACTTCTCCAATAAGGTCTTTACTGAAAACCTGAAACAGACACATAAAAAAGCATTTATATTTCGACAGAATTTCCAGAGAATCACCGTACCAGAGTGACCTCTCACACGCGCACACGCACTCTCAGTTCTCCATTCTGAAGGGCCGGCAGCTTTTGGGAGTGGTGCCACAGTAGGCCACTGAGGTCACCCCCAATTGTCCTGTGTGCTACACAATGTGCCTCTTCAGATGTCCTTCCCTATTACCACAGCGGCAATCACAATCAGAGTCCTTGTGGGGCAATGCTACTGTCGGCGTGACGACCTTTGTCCGTTTGCCTGGGTTCCATTCCAACCTCTGTGTCTGCTTTTTTTTTTAAGATCAGCTTCACAGAAATGACAGAATACCCTAAACACAAACACCCACACACTCTTTCTCTCCACCCACTCACACTACGAGTAGTCGCCTGATCTATTTAGGGCTGCTCTCTGAACGGGTACAGTTTTACCGCCGTGGATCTCCCCCAACCCTGCAAGGCTTTCCTGCACCAGCCAACCTGCAGGACTCTGGCATGCAGAGACTGCTCTAACCCACACAACCAAAATTCAGAAGACTGGCAGAATTTTCCAGAGGTGACACCCTTCATGCCTTCATGGGGAACACCAGCATTACTGAAGGGAAGACAGCCCTGTCTGTGGGTGGCTCCTCTATAGCCCGGGGCAAGACATCCATCACCATGGGCAAGTCTTCGATCACCCGCGGAGTCACTACCACATCCATGGGGGACTCCACCATTACGAGAGGCAAGACCACCATCTCTCTGGGCAGAGCCAGTTTCAGCCGGGGCAAAACCACCACCTCCTTCCGCAAGGCCCTAATGCCCAAGCGCCGAACTACTTAGATGGGAAAGAGCACCACAATCTTCGGAATGAGGAGTAAGAAAACAACGAAAGCAAGAGAGACATCGGATGAGAACGAGACAAAAGAAACACAGCAAGAAAAATCAGGAAGGGACTCACGGAGATCTGCAGGCATAGCATCCATCTTAATGAGAAAGACCTCTTTCACGAAAGGGAAAACCAAACTGCTAAGAAGCAAGAACGCCATCTCATGGGGAAGGACCACCATCTCGAGGAGCAAGACCAAACTGAGGAGGGGAGAAACTGCATTTGCGGTGGGTACAACCACGGTTACACACGGAGAGACCACTAGCTCCTTAAGTAAGGCCACTTTAAGTCAAGGGAAGAAGTCAGTAACTGTAATAAAAACGCTCCTCAAAAGAGGCAAAGAAACTCAATGGAACCTCTACTGGGATTTTCATCTCTGACTGAAATACATAAACATGAACACAAGTATATACACACGACAAGCAGACTTTGGGATAAAGAATGCTCAAGCAGGTCAGTTGCTCTGTGAGATGCAAGTGTGTTGCATGTTTTAGCTTTGAATTCTAGCGTCACAATTTACGGTACCTTTAATCAGCTTGGAATCTTGTATGAAATTTTTGTTCCTGTGTTGGAATATGATTGATAAGTCTAAGCTGATTTAAAGGAAATATATTCAGATGTGTGATGATTATGGGAATTATTCTAATGTCATGACTGTGTTGCAAATTGAAAGCAAGAGCTGTCAGTATGCTGGCAGGACTTCAGTATGAACCAGCTGGTATGCTGTAATGTGTACACACCCACGAGGCCATGTGTCCCAAGACAACCAATGATACAAGATACTGTTTTTCAGGAGGTCTTGTCATACAAGTCAACGGCGCAGACACTTAGATGACATGACCAACACATGTAGTAAAGACATACAGTATATATCCTAATGCAACAAGCTGACTGCTTCTTCTAGCTAGGATAACTAACAATTCCTGTTAATAAATTGTATCTCAACATGAACACAAGCTTTGTAATAGGTTTCATTGTTCATTTTGGTAGTCAAACAAAAAATCTGTTCTCATCTCAGTAACTGAAGATAAAAGCTAAGTGGAACTTGCTGTGTACAAATATAAAAGATTGGAATATTTTGTGACTAATATTTTGTTGGTGTCCTCTTGCAACGTTAAAGAAGATCACACGGATTAAACCAAACATACAATATCCTAAGCTATTTGTGCAATCACACTTTTAGTAGCACCTATGTACAGTATCCACCAAGATACCACTGGAGCAGTTCCACGGGTAAACAATGCTAAGGAACTTAGTGATGTCACCACCGATTGTACCCTCTCAACAATGTGTCCTTCAGTGTGTTCTACGGCCTCGCCTTAGCAACTGGACAATGACATCTACTGTCCCCCCGGCCCCCAGATAGTGCTGCGGCCTCCTACGGCAGCCTCTGTCCATTCACGGCACACAGGGGAGGTATGTGGCCCTGTGGAGCCCACGTCGTCCTGCTCAACAAGGGGCTTTATGCTGCTGCATGGGGGTTGCACTGAACACGCTAAGCATTCTGGTCCCATCCCAGAACTTGTTACACGGATCTTGTAACATCCAGGCAGGCACTGTCTGCGAACGCTGGGGTATGCTGCCAGGGAATGTGATGAGCCATTACATCCTCATCCTGTGAAATCAGGAAGAAAAAAACCTCCCCGAAGGAAAGGAGACAAGATTCAGCCCCAACGTGATCAACACCTTCCAGGCTGGCTGCTGGTGGAGACCCCCTACTTGTCCTCCACCTGAAGTTGGTTCTCCTCCACCATGGGTAACACCAGCATAACGGAGGGCAGGACGGCCCTCAACCTGGGAAGCACGTCCATCAAGAGGGGCAAGACCAAGATCCTGATGGGCAACTCCTCCATCTCTCGTGGGAAGAGCACCACAACTTTAGGCTCCTCCACCGTCACCAGTGGCAAGACCAAGATCTCCTTGGGTGGTGCCTCCTTCAGCAGGGGCACCAAGACCACCTCTTTCCGAAAGGCATTTTTGCCCAAGAGAAAGACTCTTTAATTGGAAGTTCAAATTGTCTGTGAAAGGGTCTATGGGAAGGGTGATGGGTACTAGGGTTGGGAGTTGAGGGGTTTCTCCAGCATGAAAAAAACAAACAAACCTGAAACTGTCAAAGAAACATGGCACCATCGCAGTGGAATTCTGAGGGGATACTTTTGGGCATCAACAAACCAAGTTTTGTTTCATTTATTTATTTGGGAAACTTTGGGAATGAATTTGACGTCAACTTTTTTTCTGTTCGATGAATTCCTCTGGATTAAGTCCTGGAAGCAGGTTAGTGAACTGAGAGTCTCGCTGAGGTGTTTTCCAATGCAACAGCTGACGTTCTTCCTTTCACTGTCAATCTAATTACAGATGCAGTGAACCAGGTCTTCTTGGCAGTTAAATATAAATACAGCAATATTTAAATTGTTCTTAATGATTAATTACTTATTTGTTCAAGTTTGGTGCTGATGGGTTTTGCAACAGTAACAGATGTGTAACTGCAGAGCAACTTCATACTGAAATGATGGCATGAGATGCCTCTCCTTTGTAAGGTTTTTGCTCTACAATTTCAATGAATCAAATGCTTTTTGAAATAATAAGAGTTCTAAATATGACTGTCTACCTGCTTTACCAAGCATGATTTAGGCAGCATTTTAAAATTAAATGAGGCTAAGCCATCCTACTTTGTGAGTTATATGATAAATGTCGAAAGCCTTTGAAAAAGGGGAAAGTCCAAATGTTGAGAGTGCATATATCTCTATCAGCTGGGCTCTTCCACAGTGACAATAGATTTTCAAAGCAAGGAGTCCTTTATTCCTCAACACAAACCCATGTAAATGGCAGAGGCGTAAATATGTAGGGCTCCAAGCTAGAGTGGGCAAATGCAAAGCTAAATTGCTGCCTTTCTCAAGTAAGTTGAAAGAAGAGTTGGCATGCCCGAAATGCTAATTGGCGAATGTGGCAGCAAGATGCCCTTGGTACGATTTGACACTGAAAAACAAATGTACAGCCCCTTAACAAATGGCTTTTGTGCTTCTGCTCTCGCCCACCTTGGCAGCGAGCCCAAGGAAAGCCATGCTATGGCTCTTTGAAACACTCCCTCAGGAGGGCAGGTTTATGGGATTTTAATGCGCTCTGAGGCAAGTCTGTCTATCTTTTTCTTTTCTTTTTTTTACTGCCTCAGAGGCATGGCACATTTCACGAGTTTGTCGTTTAGCCTCTAATAGCATAAACGTGCACATTCTCAGTCTAGACATGATGTCTCTGCAAGTCAAAGGTCATATTTCAATCGATTCTGTTAGTTCACTTCCTAGCTAATCATCCCATTCTTTCCCTGATGTTCGACTACCTTCCTCAGCATCTTTATTAGTCACTAAAACTCTTCTTTCTCCTCCCTCCCTCCTTGTCTCCCAGATGGTGTCTTCACTCTTGAAGCTCAAGACCTAGGATCAGTATTTAAAAATGTTCCTCCAATTCACCAACATTACAAACCAGACCAGGTCCCTCGAAAATACACCCCAAGCAAATACACCCCAAGCACAGTACTCAGAGTGGATGTCCTCAGGACACTTTACCATTTGACACTTTACTGTTCGACATTTTGTATGAGGTATAAATGGCTAAAGTATGTGTTGAGTATACGGCAGATGTATGTGATTCTGAGGGTTGATGATGGCTGACTCAAGAGATACATACAGTGTTGTTTTGATGGAAGTTCACACTCACCAGCTGAGAGCATGGTATGTAATATCTGGAGTATCTGTGCCATCGGTAGTAGGCAGAGTAGTGCAGAGAGTAAGGAGGGATATAGGGCGGGGTATTTAAGAAAGTAAGTTGTAGTGAAGTAGTGTAGTTACAGATTCTTCCATAAAAAAGAGACAGGTATGGATTGACTCCACTTTTTTCCACATTAAATGACACTACATGAAAATGATCTAATGTCACTGCATTCAAAAAACCACAGAATCATATCAAGGACAGAATTCAAACCAAAATAAATCTATCCTGGTGAACACAAGGGACCAAAATAAATCTATCCTGGTGAACACAAGGGACCAAAATAAATTTATCCTGGTGAACACTCAAAAAATTGTCTTAATCAATAATGCCTGAAGACAAATGCAGGATATATCTGTCAGTAGACACTTTTTGCTGTCTGTTTAGAGGTAAGGAAGAAAAGAGCTTCATGTCTTTTCCTCAGCAGCTTCAGTTACGTGCTGTTGCAGAGACTCTTTGCGAGTTCAGCTCCAGACACATAGAAATATTCCAAACCTTCTTAGCTATTCAGCACTAATTCACAGTTGCTCATGCATATAATTTCTTCCTCTTAACCTCCACCCAACATTCTCCCTCATTGTGGGAAGCTAAAATGAAGAAAAGTAGGAATTTGAAAGGCAAAGGCAAAAATATCCATAGAATATTAATGCTCACATTTTATTTTCTTTAGGTTGAACATGCTGCGGCCATCAACTTCTCTCAGCATCTGCCACACAAATTTTAATACAAATGATTAGCATTTCAAGGGCCTGCACTTCTGTCAAAAGTCTCCACAGCAGCCCATAGCTTTTTAACCAGCTTAAAATCACTGCCAGCACAACGAAACAGACAAACTACTGTGGGTTATTGGTTCAACCAAAAATTACTGAGTTTAGTGGAAGTTGTTTTTTGGTTTGTTTTTTTAAGGCTCAGAGAGTTGTGAACCTTCTAAGGGAGGCCGTGTCATGCTCTCGAACACACCGAGACTTACCCAGAGACTTTCATCAGAACTGCTGGATCTCTGACCTATCAACTTTGATCTGGAATGGACGTCATCATGCCCTGTTCTCCTTTTATTTACATGTGAAGCCCCTTAGGATCGCCCTATGACGATCACTGTACTGTTACTTGTCACAGTTACTGTACCTGAGTCCTTCATCAGTGTGTTCACACCACTCCAACTGAGACCCCAACAGTGAAGCTCCTCAGGCGGATCAGCTCCATATAAGATTGGGATATGAAAGCCAAAACCTGATCCCACACATTTTTACACATTTGGCTTCGAACATACATAGATCTTTAGAATATGCTTGTGAACACTGATGTGGATTCCAGTCCCTGAAAACATAAACTCACAAATTGTTGCTGTCAGAAGAATACCTTGACACTGTGTCCAAACTTCATAATAACCTGAAGCATAGAAATGGTTCAAAACGAGTCAAATTTTGCTTCATTAACATTGAAAGTTAAAGAAAGTTTTTCCTTCCCCTCAAAGTTTCAATCTGACAGCAATGATATATGGTCCCTCCCACTCCTGTTATATTTTGAGGTAAATGTAAACCACGTGACTGTGTTAAGTTTGTATGTCTGTAAAACACAAATTGTGTGCCTGAATGGTAGGAAGGACACTGCACTGTGACTAATGCTAAAAACATGAGCACTGATTTGTGAAGGGGACAGTTCTAGCTTGCAGTGAGAACCAACTGTGTCTCTTACAGTCATAAACTCCATCTTATCTCCATGCCTGTCTCTTTCCATTAGTCTACTATAAACATACCTACACACGTCCTAGTCTAAATTATTTGAATGCTCTGCCCAGAGTTTTCATGACGCAATCAATTTGAACCCATCTGGCTTTAACTCAGCTGCCAGTAGCGCTACAGTGCCCACTGGAGGGCTCACAGGAAATGAAACACCTAATTTTCTGTTCCTTTTTTGTGACAGTACTGCCCAATAATGTCTTTACTCCACCCGGGCTGCTCACAACTAGCAGTCACAGTCAGAAAATGCCACTCTGGGAACACATTAATTCACAACTTTTCTTCTTTGATGCCAAATTTATGGAGGACCTTCTCCCCAGAGCTGCAGAAGACGTTTGCTAACCATCCCATTAGGTACGCAAATGCAAAATAAGCACCAATTTCATCAACAGACAGCCCAGTTCAGTGGGGGACTGGATGGAGAGCACAGTCTGGCGACTGGGACACACAGGAGGTTTCAGCTTTGCAAAGCTTATAGTCCTCAAAAACACTAAGCAGTAAAGGAAGACTTAGCTCATTTATACGCTTGTCTTAAACATAACAGTCATTCATTGTCCTAGATATCTTAGCTAGCACCTATTAATGAAATTTCAGGTTTTAACCTTCTCACTCATTTCACGTTCTTGTCTTATGTAGCTTGTATTAAGAAGTCCTAGATTACACTTGTCTTGACATGGTCAGGAAAATGTACTGGCCAGTGTTCTTGTCAGCAAATATGTCTTCGTCCTTACCAAAGCCCATTTTTGAAATCTTTTTTCCCCCCTTCTTGCTGTGTTAGCATGTTGTGTGTTTTACCAGTGTTTTGCAGCCACCTGGATGCTAGAACTTTGGGAATTGATGGTTCTGACCGTGGTGCATGTTTAATAAACAGTTGCTGATGTTGTCTGCTGCCCGAGTAGTCTTTAATTTTGCCTGTTCACAAATCTGTGGTTGTGGAGCCACATTAAAAACCATGTCTGCACGTTCTACAGGGAACTAAATGAAAGGTATATCAAATAACAAACATGCGTACGCTTAGGACAGAAGGTGTAACAAGTGTTCACTGGCACAATTAATACTTGTTTAAAGAAAAATCTGCGTCAGTTTGTTAAAGACCCTTGCAGTGGATGGCTCTTTAAAGAAATGTGCCAGAATTTTCTGCACTGAAAGGTATCTGCTACATCAGCAAAATGTTGCTTACCATAGACAGACATGTGGATGCTTCTGAATGCTACTTACAAAACCACAAGAAGTCAAAGGATCTTTCCAAAAAACCTGTTTGACTCATTTTAAGCAGGTAGTTATTTGGACAAAAACACTTGGTAATGGTGCTCAGATTTTATATCACTATAGCATGGCATAGAAGGGTCAATATCATGGAAAACCAAATTTTTTTAAAATAGAAGTTTAAATACTTTTTATTTTAAATAAAAGTTCAATCTTTACCATTTATTCCAAATTAATACCCTATTAATAGAAACCTCACTCAAAAACCAAAGGGAGCCAGCTTTGAAATTATCGTTATGATGTCACAACGTTTGATGTGAGCCTACAGCAGTTCAGCCTCATTCACTCATTCCTGAGCTGTAAGGAATTTTTAGAATACTGCTTTTTGAATGAGGTGCATTCCAGGACAGCCACTCAGAACATACTTTGGAAAATGCCATAAGCTGAATTTAGAAGAAAAGTCAAATACAAGAAAAAAGGTAGGATATAGGCCCTTTAATGCATAAAGAGGGTGCGTGTGGATGATATCATAATCGTTTGTCTCTCCTGGAACAATCATGTCCTTGACTGCTGTTTCTATGACGCCAGGGCAACGGGACCTTCCGGGGTGATCGTGTTCTCTGTCCATGCAGTAACTATACAGAGTCCATTGCTAACGACTCCCCATCATCAACAGGATGTTATAGTCAATGCCCACTCAACACATGACAAACACCATGATTTAACAAGCTATGGCCTGTAAAAAATATACAATGCATCAGCTGTTGTGTGTTTTTCAAGCGGCTCAGCCATGAGTCACCCAGCACATATGTTGGCACCATGCACTGGACAGTAAACTGAAACACACACACACAATGTATGGACATGTATACAGCCATCTGGGGAAACTCAACAGTGGCCTTTGCAGAAGCCAAGTGCCATTCCCACTCAGTGAGCATTCTCTCTCTGTCTCTCTCTCTTTCTCGCTCTCTCTCTCTCTCTCTCTCTCCACTTATGTAGTCTTGACCTTAAAAAGAAGTCTCACCACTCACACAAGTTGATGGATTATAAATAAAATTAATGAGCTTGACGAGGGTAATTGCCCATTCACAGCTGAAAACACGTTTACATCACACGCTCCCACATTTCTTAATTAGTGCCTAATATTTTTTTCAGCTTGGCCCCCCCGAGACCCAGGGATTTCCGAGAACATCTGCGGTAAATGCAGTAACATTTACAGGTCTTAAATTACTTCAGAAACTATGTGTTCCCCCTATTTAACACATGCACCTGCAGTTTCTGAAAATCAAAGACTTCCCTTCAGGAAGTGTTAATTAGCACTCCACCACCACGTTTTCACAAAACAGATGAGTTTACACATCCTTTTTAAACAAACAGCTTTTCTACAAGAGAAACTGTAAACGCTGAACCTGAATCATCCTGACGGCACCCAAATACTAAGAGATAATTCTCACTCATTTCTAGAATTGCTTACTCTTCCCTATGGTCTTGGCACCCACACACCAACCACTCAAACACTCACACCTACGGTCAATCTAGAAACCCCAATTCACCTGACATGCATGTTTTTGGACTGTGGGGGTAATCAGAGACCCCGGAGGAAACCCATGCCACCATATATATAAACACATGACAGGGAGTTCAAGGTGTTAACTTCACCTCCAGTTTCCCAAAATCTCAACCCAATCTATCATTTGAGGAATAGGCTGGACAAATCCATTCAATTCATGGATCCACATTACAACTTACAAGACTTAAAGGATCTGCTGTTAATCTATTAGTGCAGATTCTGCAGCACACCTTCAGAGGTCTCGTGGAGTCCATGTCTCGACACATCAGAGCTGTTTTGGTGACACAAGGAGGACCAAAACATTATTAGTGTGTGTGTGTGTGTGTGTGTGAGAGAGAGAGAGAGAGAGAGAGAGAGAGAGAGAGAGA
>JBBPDC010000028.1:7700177-7715524 GCA_037974485.1 Hemigrammopetersius urotaenia
AGAGAGAGAGAGAGAGAGAGAGAGAGAGAGAGAGAGAGAGAGAGAGAGAGAGAGAGAGAGAGAGAGAGAGAATTTGAAGTATATTATGTATTTACACACACAAATACATATATACATATAAATGGATAGATCTATAGATCGATAGATAGATAAAAATTTGTATGCCATATACATGCCATATATATATATATGAGAGATGATGCTTAGTCTATGGGGAGGACACTTGGATCGTAAATTACTATAGAATAGTCTTTTTACATGCACCTGATATTAGACTAAAGGCACCCCCTGGAATCCCTGTGTTAATCCGCAGTTTCTTGCACCGGGACAGGCCCCAAGGGGGCGCTACACGGACGCTGTGACGCAATGTTGCTGAGGCAGGCCGGGACTCCACTCAGCATCCTTTTTATTTCTGACTCTCCTTTCACAAACCATATAATACAAACTAATAAAATGCCAGCATGGTCTTCTCGTCTAAGCTCGTATTAGCTGCTCAGGCAAACTTAAGACCCTCTGCAGCATCTCCACTGTCTGTAGTCAGTTTCCTCATTTTTAAGTTTCCATTCCACCTTAAATAAGACCTGCCACACCATTTAAGGTGGACCGGCCCACGAGAAGCTTGGTCAGCTTGAGCATTGAGTCAGAAATGCATTACATACTCCACAGAATTAAAGAAAGGTCTCAAGGAGAGCATGCACACCATCACTCGTGTTATATACGTTCGTCCTTCTCATCTGAACCGGGACTGCACACAGAGGGGAGAGCATCTGAAGGTGAAAAGCTCAGCTTCAGCTCTGCTCGTCTTTATTTTTAGAAGCGTGATGCTTTTTTCTTGCGGTCTAAACACTCCCGTCGGGTCTAGAAACCCAGCATTTGTTTTTGGGTAAACCACTTTACCCCAGCCGGACGACGAGAACACTTTTTAGAGCTAATTTTAGGGCTGACTTCAACACAACTCGCCCTGATGTAGCCATTTCCTAGCAGCCACTATAAATATATATGTATCTGAAAATGTAAAATACACTCCAATCTACAGCCGTTGTCAAGTCAAAACGTGTATTGTTTATTTAGATTGTTTGTTTATAGCCAGCGACGTGCTCTTGTTCATGCTGGCCGTTTTATTTTGTATTTTTTCATGAGAAAACACACCTGCAGACCGTGACGAGGTTCTTGCGTTCCACTGCGACGTTCCTTGACGAGGGTTTTTTCGACGTCAGCCCCATAGCCATCGCGGTGTGGCCGCAGACCGGCTCCATATGACCGAGGAACAGAGGACCACCAGACCCTCCAGACCCACCAGACCCAAAACACGCGCCTGGGTACACAGAGCCCCCTGCAGGACACACGAGCCTCACCCAAGACCCACAATCAGAATCGGAAAACTGGACTGATCGCGATGATGTGATGTGGTTAAAAAAATTTACATTTACGGCATTTATCATGGCTAAAAATGCCTATTTTAAGATGTAAACCCTAAATATTCCCCTAAATATGCTCTGCTTAATACACTTGAAGAAAATGTAAAGGTAAACCCGTATTCGTACTGTACAGGGTACACTGAACTCCCGCAGTACTAGAATGTAAAATACAGATGTTACCCCTGTATAGACTGTACTGTAATTCATGCCCGCCGTTTTCTTTGGTATAAGCAGGGTAAGTACAGTAATCATTTAATTTACAGTAATAAAAATACAGGGCTTCACAAAGAACACAACGAACAACAGGAGACCACTCCAGAAGCTAAATGGGGGAAATTCAGGACTGCAGCTGCCACAGATGCATCACAGGGCAGCAGCCAATCAGTAGCAAGGACAAATAAAATTATGTTCTCAAATTGGCTACTTTTGAACCTATTGCCTTTGCTGGTTGTTTATGTTTGGAAGGCTCATTCTGTTCAGGTGTCTGATTGCCTTGCGACCCACGCAGCCAAACATAAACAACCGGCACAATGCAAGAATATCTGCAATTTCCGCAAAAGCGCAGAGGTTTCCGTGAACAATTATTAGTGTGGTTCTCAGAAAAATCTGCAATACTTTGAAGCAGCAACTGCTGAACTCAATAAACCCAATCCAAATGTCCCAATATCTAGTGTAAATCTTCCCCAGTAGAGTAAAGGCTGTTACTGCAGCAAAGGGGA
Source organism: Hemigrammopetersius urotaenia (assembly GCA_037974485.1). Classification (NCBI taxonomy): domain Eukaryota; kingdom Metazoa; phylum Chordata; class Actinopteri; order Characiformes; family Alestidae; genus Hemigrammopetersius; species Hemigrammopetersius urotaenia. The sequence continues at coordinate 7,702,315 of JBBPDC010000028.1, forward strand.
CAAACCTCACTAAAAAATACTCTTGATTTTTTAGAAAAGACTAAGCAGGTGTCCACATACTTTTTGAGTAGTACAAATACACACATCTTATGGACAAAAGTATCGGGACACACCCATTTCTCAGGGTATGGGTTGAACAGTAGTCATAATGTTTCTACATACCAAGGCATTTTAGACAACACAATGCTTCCAAGTTTGTGGACACTTTAGGGAAGAACCTGGTGCACAAAGCCCTGGTTCTTCCCTAAAGTGTGCCCTGGTGCACAAAGCCAGGTCGTAATAATATGATTGATGATGATTTAGCACCTAATAAGACATTGCACATCTGGGTAGCAGTAGGTGATTGCACGTTATTGTGCAAGTGTGGGAGGAGTTAGAGTGTCATGGCAGTGGGAAGGAAGGTGTTACATCCTACACCCATTCCAGTTACATTCTTTAGCTTGCAATAACAACAATTAATCCTTGCATACGTTTTGAAGTGGTGATCATGAAAAAACAAGTTCAAGAATGTAAGAGAATCAATAAAAACAATTTTTTTGTGGCCTTAGTCTACTGTTTAGCCGTGCATCAATGTGTTTTGATGCATTCATTTCTAGGTGATGACCCTTCTGCATCTATTAGGGCATAATAGATTTTTTTCAATAGAAATATGAAATTGCTCATCCATTCATATTTGTTTAGATTTTAAAAATCATTTTTGCAGTGGTAGAATTGATCACCATTAATATTGATTACAATAACATTCCATACAGAATGCTCTAATTGGTGGCCCAAATTCAACTTATTCATATAGAAAAGCCTATCTTGTATCCCTTTATTTGGCCTTTTTCTCCACTATATCATTAGTTCTAATATGCAGGTCCTACGATCACATTCATCTTTATTTTTTGTACAAAAATATCTATTTATTAGAGAGCCTTACAGGTTTGCTAACTGTATTGATGACGGAAATACTGCACTCATTTCCATTAATATTAAAGTTATGGCTTTATTGACTTACATCATATTTTTAGTGTCTATATTCTATGGACTTCTGAAGGTTTGGGCACTTTAAAGATTTTCCAAATAAAACCTCATTAGAGCAATTTCATTGTTGCTGTGACTCAGGTGCTGGGACACCACAAACCTGCGCAATGCAGGTGGACTACAGGCTCAGAGCTGGAAAACAGATTTATAACCATTTACAGTTGTTAATACTGATCCTTTGTCATTTACTGTTGGCCTTGCAGTAAAGCTCTTGCAGTGGGAAATAAGCTCTGTTCAAATCTAGAGTTTTTATGTCTGAGCCGTACTGAATGAAGGCCTTTTTACTGAAGGCTTAAATGAGCGCCTGGGGTCCAGTTTTCTAATACTTGAGATTGAATGCTTTTCTCAGGAGTACTAGAAAACTTAAATACCCCTACAGCACTGTGTACTGGTGTTTTCCCTTTCTGGGGTTGTTGCTTCATCCATAAATAAAAAAAAAACCCTCATGTTTGCTTCATAACTGTTGCTTAAGCAATACTGACTGTAATAACAGTATAATGAGTCCAATTTCTGGTAGTTATAGACTAAAGGAATTTAAAACCAACAGTGCAATGCAATCACTTAAGCTGGAAAAAAACATCAGAACACAAACATGAAGAGCACTGCAACAGTCGCTATTATGAAGGGAATGTTAAATCGTGTGGTTTGGCTGCACAGCCAGGGGAGATTCGTTTTCTTTACTGCTCTCCACAGGGTGCTTTCCCACAAACCCTAAACCTTTGTGTTTTTCTGGACATTGAGGTTTGCATGTGTGTTGGTAGCTTTCAACATAACGACAAAACATAATGATGTTGATCATGGCAGAACAGTAGGGGTGTAGTGATACAGTCCACTCCCAACAGACGATTTAGTCTTTCACTATTTACAAATGAAACTAAAACTAGAATGTGCTTGAGGGAGTTGATGTGTCGTAAATGTGCTGGACTTGTGTGCAGTTATGTTAAATATCATAATTAATAGACTACTTACTCTCCAGGATGCATTGTCACATGTCCATGATGCATACTGTCCCATTTTTTACATTGCAGTATCACAGTATTCCCATGTAATTCCTGCTTACACCCCTACATAACTTTACAGTATTCTGAAGCTGCTTAGAATAACTGCAGGTTTTTGAGTTTTAAATGTTTTAATAAAGCAATCTTCAGGTCTAAGTGAGCACTGCTACATTCAAGCTGGATTATTATCATTTTACGTTGTAGTCTCAGAAGATGGTTCATATTTAATGGTAATGATTTTTAAAAATGGCAAACTATGACCACCAGAGGGCAGCACTGTACTCTATGTAGATTTTTGGTGCTTTTAAGCATGGACTGGAGGGCCTGAACACTTCATTTACTCCCTGCTTGGTTTAACCAGTCATTAACACGGGATGCTTAAGCCCTTCATGAGCTGACCCAGTGGTTCTTAAATCACTTTTTAAGTACCTTAGACAGTTCAAATTTTTGCTCTGTCTGTGTGTGTTGCAAGCTGGGCAAATAATGGACCGTCTGGACCAGCTTGAGATCCGTTGTTAAAACACACAACACATTGACAAGGGCAAGGGCCATTCAGACACCAGATTTGTGGCAGGACAAGAAATGCCAGCATGTTGGCTGCAGTTCGGTCGGTGTATTCAAAGCTGAGCATAAAGCTCATCCCCTAAAACCACAATGAGATTAAAATGAGGCATGAATGAAGTCTTATTTTAATCTCATTTCATCCCTATAGGCACAGGTTTGCTTTTTTCCTTCAACACACACGCACGTAAATGTATGCAAAGTCTTTGTGTTGTAACCAACTCCCTGTAATGCAGCCAATAGGATTTTGTATCTATGCGGTTTCTTTAAAAAAAACCCTCATGACCTCAGATGTAGAGTCATGCTTAAATAATGCTCCGAGAGGCACTAAGGTCAGGCCGTTTATCGAGATCAGTATATATGTGCAATTAAGCTCCATTAATTTTTCATGTGACTGCTTTGCAGTATCTCTTTCTCTCTCTCACACACACACAGACACTCACACACACAGTGACTAAGTACCTTTATGTCAGCAAAAGGAGGTCACACACACACACACACACACACACACACACACACACACACACACACACGTGTCTGAGTACAGGAAGAGACAGTGGAGTATATTTTAGCTGAGAGAACAGTAGAGTTACAGTAGGGCCTTCAGCCAGGCAGCCACAGATGCCCATTCAGCAGAACATTTACAGATGGATTCATTATGTACATTCAGTCCTCTCCAAATAAATAATAAATACATAAATTACTCAAAAAAATAAATATCATTGCAACAAAATGTCAGAACGTACAGAGGTCGCTATCTTCCATTTGTTTAACACCTCTTGTGTCTCCCCTCTAGAGGGTCCCTTGTCATGTTCAACACTTTTGCTACAGCCAGGAGCACGCTCAGCAGGGCACGGCCAAACGAGAATTTAGACTGGGCTGCCACTGCCCATCAAAACATGTTTGCAATAACATTAAATTCAAAGTTGTTTATATCTGACCTTTTTTTGTGCAAATCTGAAGGAGCAACTGTCAAAAATGCTACACTGTATGAATATGAAAGTATATTTGGGTGGATCCTCAGTATAATGGGTGGGGGAAGCTATGCATGCACCTACTCTCAACTGACTGGTTTTGTCAGAGGGATATCGTTCGACAGGCACCAAAAAACTCTACTTTAGAGCCTTTATTTATCTGAGCCAAACCAGTCTGTGCAATAAATGCAGTCATGTAGCAAAGTTTGGGCACTCCTGGTCAAAGTGACAATAAATTCACATCCTTAACACATTTCTAACCATTTTAATGTACAGTTCTTTTAATGACGTTTAGTCCTTTAATTTTACATATTGATTAAATACATTACAATATGTTAAACTAAGTAAATAAACAGAATGTGTGCACTAAAATTTCAGATAAATTGCCATATTAAATGCAGAGGAAGAATTTCGTGCTGTTCACACTGTGTGCTGTGGTGTGTTCACGTATGACAAATGGTCACTTTCACTTCACTTCATATATGTGTGACCAGCAGAGGATGTGTGCTCATTTTCTAAAGCATTTCTTTTGACCAAGGATGCTCAAACAAGGTACGCATACAACTGTAATCAGTTTTACTCATAAAATATAGAAGACTGTACGAAACCAGACTGTACTGAGCGTGCCCTAGCTTAACAACAAAAAAAAACAAATTGAATCCTAACCTTAGAATCAGAAATATCATCCTGAAAATACATGTAATATTGCATACCAGGAATAATATGAGTCTACTCTGATGAATAAGATGCAGGGTGCTGCTAAATATTTCCAGAGTATTAACAAATACCTGTAAGTTTTAGTTTTACGGAGCTGATAAAAACGTATATAAAGCTCCAAAAGAGTGCACCTGCTCTTATTAAAGGAAATCTCTTTCTACGGCTTTGCCCTACTGAGCGCGCTCAAGGATACTGGCCCCGTTTTGGTTTTTGGTTCCCTTAGATTCAGTGCTGCTGATGCTCCAGTTTACAACTATCTACTCATAGTACTGTGAGAGTTAAAACGTTAAACATGTGGCTGTAGTAGCTACATTGACGCCTTGGAGCACATTTACTCTGTGAATGGAGTCAATAAAAAATGTTCTAATAAATAAGAGACGTAAAACTATTCCCTCGATAAAAACCTACAGTAGCGATTAAGGAGTATGGGACTTTGATCCAGGAAAAGCCCTCTCAGCCTGTTCAGTGCATTGCATTGTCTGATACCAGCTCAGTGATGCAGAGACCAGTACAGCACCCATCTCAGAGAAGAGCCCCTTTAACTTCTGGTCCTGAAATAAACACACACACGCGCTCAAAATGTTTAAGCTTCACTTGTAAGTCGCTTTGAGCAAAAGCGTCTGCCAAATGAGTACATGTAAAGTTAGAGGAACTGTTCTAATTCCTATATAATACTGCTTATGGTCTAACTGATGTTGGTGTGTGAACAAAAGCATGTGGCGTGTATGCTAAAGGGCAGTGTGTCCAACACCAAGTGCATTCTCACCTTTATAGTGCCATCAGACTTCATTCAAATTCAATCTGCAGGCTATAACCACTGCAAAAGGTTACAGGAGCTCCACAGGGTACCTATACTCTCACCTGTGTCTTAAAAGAGGAGATCAGTCAGAAACACTAGTATTCATAGTTGGCATGTTCGATCGAGCTGTTCCTCTAACCAAGATGAAAGCTCACATATCTGGGTGCTGGCACACTTTAGGGTCTAAGGCCCTGAATGCAGGGCTAAAATAAAATTGAGGTAATGGGGCATAGACATTCAGAGAAAACCCCCACAGCTCCCTTGGGTGCTCTATCAAACCTTTTGTGTATCTTCTACAAAACTGGCAACCTCATTACGCTTGGCTCCTTCTCAACTTTCCTTCATCTTTCTTCTTCCTATTGTGGCAAATCAGAGGCAGAAGGTAGCTTACATGTAAAATAATCTAGTGGAAACCAATAAATAAGGAAGGTAAAATAAATAATGAACATTGCATTCTACATAAATAATAATAAATATTCAAATAAAAATAAAAAACTGAAAAATTGACACCAGTGACATTGTCTATGTACACACTGACACAAGAGCTGTTCCCTTTGCCAATCCCTTCCATCAAACGATGAAACGAATGAAGGGACACAGAGACAGAGACAAAAGAGAAGGGTCCCTCTCTCCATCCTTCATCTTTCCTCACCCTTCAGTCCGTTTTGGTCAGTGGAGAGCAGCGGATTGGAATACTGGCATAACCCTTTTTTATCCACGTTTGCAGCGGCTTTCCCCTTTTTTGTGGTTAATATGGCAATGGTCATGTACAAATGATGGGCGAGCGAGGCTGTACAATATACAACATTCTCCCTCCTCCCAGCCGTATGAAATTCAATCATGGACTATTTCATATTCGGTATGAAGAATACAATCTGCGTTTGGTCTGAACTTTGCTCCGCCTCAGCGGGTTTTGCTTTGACAAGAGTATGACACAGGCTTTAGGAACATGCTCCTGGAATTTTTCCTCAGAGGAAAAAAGAAAGGATGGAGACAATCATGTTTACAGTTTTTCCATCTCTCTCTCTCTCTGCCCATCTCCCTCTGCCCTTGTCTCCTAACCCCTTCCCACACCTAATAAGAGCAGTGGGACGTCCACTGCTTGTAATATGTTAGTACTCAGCCTCAAGTTTTAGGCTGAGGCCTAAAACCAGTCCCTTTCCAGACACACAACCCTTGTTTTCCTCCCATCCTCTATCGTTTTCAGTGCGAGCTGGGCTCTCTCTCTGTCTCACGGGGGCTGTAGCCGTTGGCGGGGGGCAGAACGGGAGTTTTTGGGTCAGAGTCCGTGCTGCTGAGTGGGGGGCGCTGGTGGTGGCGGGATGCCCCACTGAAGAGGCGGAAAGCTCCCCTGCAGATCAGAGAGAACCAGTAGACCTGTGGGGCCATGAGTAGAGCCGCTCCCAAGTTGCAATGCCAGGGGACAGAGAGCGGCACCATGTAGAGAGGAATGGATGCGTACCTGCCACACACAAAAACACACACACACCAGTTATCTTGTGCTCCAATAAAGTGTTTTGCACACTGGGACTTTAAGATTCTTAAATGCCTTAAAGATCATACACAGAGGTGCAGTGATCATAATTTTCTGTGTCCAGTTCCGGTTTCTTTTTAGCGAAATTGATTTTTAGCTCATTTCTGTCAGTAAACATAGACAACAGAACTGAAAGTCTAACTGCCCAGACCACTTCATTAGAGACATGGCATTACCTTTTGAAACTGCTGTCATTTATTGACTTTTTTTAGTAACTGTGATATATATTATGTATTTATATTTGATCACATAGTTAGGGCCAAATGTAAAGAAATGTGCATCCCTCCAAAAGATTCAGGTGCTGACTGTTGAAGATGAAGCACATTCAAAACAAACATAATTAGTTCAATAAAGGACAATGACTTCATTATGGTGTAAAATAATATTCTCTTTGTGTATGCATATTAATTAGAAGGACTCAAGACAACAAAGCAAGGATTAACTTTGTTTTGACAGAGCAGGTGACAGATATTTTTAGTACTACTAGTTTTGCATGTGCAAATTTTTATTAAGAGAATCCAAAAGGCAAGTTGACAGAACCTCCAGAGCATTCTCTACAAAAGCAAGTACTTTTGTTCTTAGGTGTCTAAAATGGATGAAAGGTCTGAATGGTGTACTATCAAAATGTGAGTAACCGTCTATTTCATGACCTCCTTTTTTTAAACCAACTAAAGCAAGGGTGCCGGCAATTAAGACTGTAAGTGCACTCACACTGCATTTCAATTTAAAGCATAATTATGCATGACTCATTGTGCTGAATAGCCAGTTATCTCTTACTTTTGATGGAGTGCTTAATTTGTATTTTTCATTTACAAATTTAAAATGCTAGTTAGGCTCATTAAAGATAAAATAATGTTATTTTCAGAGTGAATTTGGCAAGAAGAAAGTCCTGCAAATGTGCTAGTGTGTTTCACGTGTTCATTCAGTGTGAGATTCGCACAGTATGAGATTCGGGTTTAAAAAAGGCTGAAAATTCAAAGTGACCCAAAATCAGCTATAGGAAATTATAATTGTCACAATCCATACCTGAAGCCTTAGGTTACACCTGCCTGCACCAGATGGCTCATTAATTAATGTAAAAAGAGGGAGAGTGAGTTAGACAGAGATAGAGGGAGAGAGAGTTAGACAGAGATAAAGAGAGAAAGAGAGAGAGAAAGAGTGAGGGAGAGAGAAAGAGAGAGAGAGAAAGAGAACACATACCTGCCATAGGCGTAGTAGAGGTAGGGGAAGAGAAGAACTCGACAGACGAAGAAAGTGACCAGCATGAGAGCTCCATTGACTTTATGAAGCAGAGTGTGCTGCTGCTTGTACTGATGCACAGAAGGAAGAGAAAAAGAGAGAGAGAGAGATAGAGACAGCAGTAAGTAACAGACAGAGAAAAGCGAAAATCATAAGGCCAAGCAGTGCATCTGTGATATTAGTTTTGCACTCTGTGATTCAATTCTACAACTTACAGTGAGCGAGTGAGCCAGTGGAGGGAGCACACAGGGTCATTAGAGGCAAACAGAAGTACTAAGAGGGCTATAGAGAATCCACAGCACTTTAGATCAATCAACATTAGTAAGATCAGAAACACTACAGTGATTAAACTAATGAAGCAAAGCAATGCTGTCCATCATTCGCAACAGGCAGCCAGAGGCTGAGACAGAGTGCAAGGGCCAAAATTATCTGAAGATTTGCTTGCTGACAGAAAACTTAATTAGAAAGAAAGAAGGAAATAAAGAAAGAAGAAGAAACAAAGTAGTAGGGGCAGGTAAATGGGCTGTTAATAGTGCAGTGTGTGGTGGGTGAAGCAGTGATAAATGCAGCAGTACTGCATTGGTCAATAAGTGATGAACATAGCAATAAGAGGAAGGGGGGATAACCACATGTTGTGGTATAGGGTAGATGAAGGAGTGATAAACATAGCAGAATGGATTGGGTGAATTAGTGATGAAAACAGCAGTATTGGGTAGGTAAGTGTGATGAATATAGTAGTACGGAGGAGGTGAATGAGTGATGAATATAGCAGAACTGTGTAGAAAAAAGGTGAAGAAGACAGCAGCACTGGGTAGGTCAATGGCTGATGTATGCACCAGTATTTGGTTAGAGAACAGTTAATGAATAAAGCCATACTGGATAGGTGAATTAGTAGAACTGGGTAGGTAAATGGTTGATGAAGAAAGTAGTATTGGATAGGTGAATGAGTGATGAATATAGCAGAATTGGTCACATAAATGGTCAATATAACAGTACTGGCTTAGTGAACTGCTAATGAAAGCATCACTGTGTAGATAAAAGGTGGTGAAGACAGCAGTACTGGATAGATGAGTGGTGAATACAGCAGTATTGTGTAGATGAATACAGCAGTATTGTGTAGGTGAATGAGTGGTGAATACAGCAGTATTGTGTAGGTGAATGAGTGGTGAATACAGCAGTATTGTGTAGGTGAATGAGTGGTGAATACAGCAGAATAGCATAGGTCAGGGGTCGGCAACCCGCAGCTCTGGAGCCACATACAGCGGCTCTTTCATCCTCATGTTGCGGCTTTGGAAAAGAAATAATAATTTTAACAATAGAATGGCGGCTAACCGGCTATGCCTATAACGGCTGCGTGCGTCAACTGACGCAGTGCCCAGTTTCGCACAAGATGCTTTCTGATGCGACGCTGCTGCAGTATTTTCGGGCGTTTAGTCATTCAGCCTACTGGTATACATCCACACAAGCTTCAGCCAGCAAACACAGCAAGTGTCCAGTGGACTTTGGACCCAGAGTCCCACACCAGTCGCCATGTGAGAATCAGAATCGTCAAGTATGTGAGCGAATTTGATTCCGGTCAATGGTGTCTCTCCATTCAATTGACGCTGTAGGTGTTAAGGGTATTTTTTTATGTTTTTAAAATTGTAGTTCGAAAGATTATTGTGATCTTGTAACATTAAAATACTAGGTCTAAATGTTCAAAATGTTTTCTTTGAATAAATAAAATCTTACAAGCAAAACACTGGCCCAGTGTTTTCTCTTTTGTGGAAACTGGGTCTAAATGGCTCTTTGAGTGTTAAAGGCTGCCGACCCCTGGTAGGTGAATGGTTGATGAATACAGCAGTATAGGGTAGGTGAATGAGTGGTGAATACAGCAAAAGGTTTTAGATAAAATGTGATGAATACAGCAGTATTGGATAGATAAATGGTGGTGAATATAGCGGAATTGGTAGATAATATGTGATGAATATATCTGTGTTGGATAGATAAACAGCAGTGAATATATCAGTATTGGAATATATAAACGGTGGTGAATATAGCAGTATTGGATAGATAAACGGTGGTGAATATAGCAGTATTGGATAGATAAACTGTGGTGAATATAGCAGTATTGGATAGATAAACGGTGGTGAATATAGCAGTATTGGATAGATAAATGGTGGCGAATACAGCAGTATTGGATAGATAAACTGTGGTGAATATAGCAGTATTGGATAGATAAACGGTGGTGAATATAGCAGTATTGGATAGATAAATGGTGGCGAATACAGCAGTATTGGATAGATAAACTGTGGTGAATATAGCAGTATTGGATAGATAAACTGTGGTGAATATAGCAGTATTGGTAAATAATATGTGATGAATACAGAAGTATTGATAGGTGAATCAGTGATGAATACAGCAGTATTGCGTGGATAAAGACGCTGATAAACGCAGCAGTATGGGATGGGAGCATTGAATATAGCAGCTTGTGGTAAGGGGTTAAGGCTATTTTGTTTACCTGAATGAGTATTTTTCCCAGACAAACGGACGGAGTGCTTAGTTCAGCCAGGAACAATACACCTTGGAAATAATCTCCCTTTCCCTGTCTCCAGAACTGCAAAAAGAAAGAGTTGGGGGAGGAAAGAAAAGTCCTTTTTCACTATTTTGACATACAAACAAGAGGGAAGTGGCAGGCATGGCTCTGTCATTAGGACCCCTGTCTTATCTGCTCAAAACATGCTCACACATCGAAGAGTGCGGCTAATGGCTGGTTAACATGCCGCTGCTGACAGCAACCGTCTCCATGGTTACAGACGGAGAGTGATGGGGAGGTGTAATGACAGGGTAAGGGTACAGAAGCCCTTTAGGGACATGTTCATATGCCAATCATCTGCTGATCAAATTGCAAGCAATGCACAGTGACACTCCAAAAGTGGCTGGGAACCACAGGGACTTTAGAATCACGCCACAGTTCTGCAAATATTTCATGTCACTGCAGTTACTCCGCCTTTGAACGTGTTCCGTTTTTAGATGCAAGATATATTACTTTCATAAAGTAAGAGAATAATGTATAGTACTTATCAATCAAATGAGTAACTAAACAATCTGCCGGCTGTTAAAGGAGTAAAAACTAAAGGATTAACTTGACATTTCTTTCACAGCCTATTATGTGATCCGTATGTGATGTTACGCTGCAACACACTAAAACCCCTTTTAACTCACCACAGAAACAGGAAAGCAGACAGTAACCATAACAACGTGATGTAGCACCATGAGAAATTCTCGCCGTAGGTAGCTGCCTATGGCCACGCCCATGGGTTTGGCTGCACCTTCTTCCTCATGCCCCTTGACTTGCATTTTGTACCAGTAGCACATGAACATGGCGTAGATGTCATAGACAAAATAAGGGACTGCAAACAAGATGTAGGTGCTGGTGAGCCAATGCCTGTATGAGGAAAAAAAGAGGAAAGGGCAAGGGCATCACACAGCCGACTGAATAAAGTTGAGTAAAGTGTGAACACACCACAATGCACAGCACACAATGTGATCAGTGTGATGTTCTTCTCTGCATTTAACCCATTCATCAAGTGAAGCAGAGGAAAGTCAGTGACACAGCAGTTTGTGGAGACCGTATCTTACTTAAGGATACCTCAGTGGTGCCACTGACAATCCTGGGATTTAAACTGACAACCATCCGATCACAGGGACTACTCCCGGCTTTGGGTAACCCTTACTTCCCTATGGATTCCAATGGAATATCTGATCTCATGCTTTACACAAAGTAATAAACTCCACAAATAAAACTTGAAGTGTCAAAATGTAATAAAAGGAAATTCTGCACATCCAAATAAGGATTAAATGAAAATTTTAAAGGCCCTTTATAATTCATATTCACGAACATTTTGCCAGCCTTTGCATTCACAAGCATGTCATTTTGAGTCTAGAATCTGTCTTTTGCTGCTGAGTTTTGACACATCGTTACATGTAGGAGGGTCTTAGATGCTGCTGCTGACCTTTAGTGTCTATTGGTCCACAGATCTGGAGTGACAGGTTCGCTGACCCAAGTCGCCCAACGTGGTAGAGCATACTGTGCAGTACTACAGCGGCATATTACAGATTTCAATATGGCAATGCTGCTGCTCAAAAGACACTTTTCTTTGCATGAAAATAGCCTGATAGCTAATTATTCAGTTACTACATCAATTACTTTTGTAGACCTTTAGCGAACACTGTTAGCTGGTCAGTAGCAGACTAAATATCAAGTAGGTTTATTGACATTTCAGCCTTATACAAAGTACACTGTGAAACAAATCAACATTCCTATAGGACCATGGTGCAACACAAGAACAAAAGCACGAGACAAGTGCAGACAGGACAAAATATACAGAGTGCAAATGCAATCACAAAAGCAACAGCTAGCATACCAGTTTGAATTTATACAGTTTAATGACAAACCATATACTAGCAGCAGAGGGATAGGTGTTACCTAAGTAGAGTTATATACTTAGTGCAGTTTTCAGAGCACTATTTTATACAGGACTTTTGTAATACATGTATTACATTAATCATCTGAATAAGAAATGTCCGTGCAAACTGCTACTCTATAGCAATGGACCAGACACTTAATACCAATTTCCTTCTTCCTAGACCTACTAACCTATAAAGATGTGTCAAAATTTAAAAGCAAAATAAAAGAAAATTCCAAGGGAAAAATTAAATAGAAAATAGTAAAGAAAATGACTAGTAAACAAAAACCAATTAAACTTAATTTAATATTACCATTTTTGATTTTTCAGTTAAACTTTATTAAAAATTAGTTTTGGTTTAACATGTTTATGTGCTATTTATACTTTGCTTGTTTATTTAATTATTTAAGACATTTGGCATTAACTATAATAAAACTGGTTTAAATGTCTGCAATGAGAAACTTTTTCAAAGTAAACTGTTTTCGACTGATGTGTTTTTACTGCGACAACACATGGTGCACACAAAATGCAAGTGAATGGCTATTGTGCTTGCTGGGTCTTGCTGTGCGGGGAATGGGACTAGACACATATAGAAAATGCTCTCTGACAATGCTTTTCATTCATGCCTGACATAAAAAAGCCTGTGCTATGTCACTTCTGGTATAAGGCCAGGGCTCACAGCAACATTGCACTAGTAGACAAATAACAAGGAGCAGGCTACTATGCACATTAATGGAAGCATACACTACACTAGTGTGTCACTACACTAAAAATTCTTATTCACTTAAATGGTTAAAAAAACAAAAATCTATTAAAGTGCATACCACTATATATATATATATATAGGGCTGGGAAAGTTAACGCGTTATTATCGCGTTAACGCATTATTTACTTAACGCCGACAATTATTTTAT
>JBBPDC010000028.1:7721569-7737982 GCA_037974485.1 Hemigrammopetersius urotaenia
AAACATTTTGTGTGACAAACATGCAAAAGAATAAGAAATCAGGAAGGGGGCAAATAGTTTTTCACACCACTGTACATCAGGTGCCACAGTGGCTGGAGAGGTCACATACTCCTTCCATTCAATTGATTTATATAATGCATTTTATTCATATAGCACTGGTCTGTTCTGTATGTAAGTGAAGGTGCTGCCTCTGCCGTTTCAATTTAATGTTGCAAAACAAGATGTGAACAAAACCTCAGATACACCTTCACTGTCCTCCAGCGATTCCCTGCACGTAAATATTGCACAGGTTGTCCTTACATACATAGCATGCAGGTGCACAGAGTACATTTGGGCATCAAGCTTTTCAAGCTGTAAATTGTTTTTACTTTATTGCATGCTTATACCCTTCAAATGACACAATTTAAGGATGTAAGCAGTCATGCAGAGTTGTTTGATCTGAAATCCTTCCTTCTAGAGATCCTATATGAAATGGCTGCATTTACTTTAGATAGATATTGTGTTGCACATTTGTTCATAGTGGGTTTATGTTTTGCTCAAACTGTAACTATATTGCACTAACCGAATGAGGTTATTGCATAAACATGACCTACTTAGTCTAAATTTGTTGCTATTAAATGTTAATTCACATTAAATTTTCAACACAGTGATTCACAAGCAGAATCAGTTAGATTTGCACCCAGTTTGTGAAAATGTGTCACATACATTGTCAGATTTTACAAGTTACTGAGGGCACTCACAGACCACAGTGAGAGAGCAAGCTCATTCCTGACAAGGCTGAATATTGACAGGCCTTTCCTTGTCAAGAGTTACCCAATAAAGACTGAATTTCACCATTAGAACATTTCACAAAACTCTGTGATCAGCAAGAATGTGCCTTTAAATTGTGATTGCATTGACAAGCTGTTTATAAAGACTGTCAGTCGCAGGTTGCCAACAAGCAGCAATTACTTTTCCAATATGGTCTTTAATCTGGAGTGTTTTAAATATATACTATTCAAACGACAGAACTTCCAACAGTATTCGGACCTACTAAGAAGTTAATTCAGTTTCTTTTACCACGCTGACACAGCTGCTCCAACCAAAAGCTCTTTTTTTACTAATGCTCTTGTGGCTGAACTCTAAACTCAGGTATTTTCTAGCGTTTAAACCCTCCCAAATGTAGTAAAGGGTAAAAAAAAATATACCCTTGATTTCAGAAATGTTGGATAAGCAGGTGTCTACAAATTTTTGGACTATAATCACCATATGGACAGGTATTGGGACACCCTGTTTTTCAGGGCTCCTTGCTTCAGTAGATCAAGACATTTTGGACACACCATGCTTCCAACTTTATGGACACAGTTTGGGGAAGAACCTCCATTCCAGTATGACTGTGTCCCAGTGCACAAAGCAATCTCCATAAAGACATGGTTGAATAAGTTGTGTGGAAGAACTTGCCTGGACAGAGCCCCGACCTCAACCCCATCCAACACCTTTGGGAAGAACTGGAACGAAGACTGTGAGCCAAACCTTCTCATCCAACATCAGCGCCTGACCTCATAAATGCTCTACGGAATGAACAGGCACAAATTCACCATAGAAACTGCAAAGTCATGTCAAAAGCCTATAAGAATGCAAGCTGTTATAGCTGCAAAGAGGGAACAACTCCATAGAAAAGTCTGTATTTAAATGCAGTATTGGTGATCTGAATTGGCCTAATAATTACCCTCCAGACTGCTTTGCTGAATAAACTTCAGTGTTTGTAACACCAGGTTAAAAGGTTTGACTATGGACTCCTATCTCAGCACCCCACCCACCCAAAAAGTAAATAAAAATAAATAAATAAAAAAAATAAAAACCTTTAAAAGATCCATCCTGAAAACATGGCACAGGGCCTATTGACCATTCATCTGACGAGGCACATTGTCTCCAGTGTCTCTTTATTGACTATTTCACCCTAAGTCATCCATTTTTCTTAAAAATTTCAAGTATTTGTTGCAAACACAAAAGTCCAGGGGAAAAATCATTGAAATGACAAAAAAATAAAATAAATAAAACAAAAAACAAACAAAAAAACAATCAACAACCATCTTTTAAAACAAGTTCTCAATATTACCATAGTCATAATAGTCATTAACACAATATCAAGTATTCGGCTTCATCATAAAATGTCTAAGTTCTATGATCTCATGACTAATGCAAATCTCACCATTAATCGAAACTTCTTCACTCTGTAGTTGGCAGTCAGTACAAGAAAACCAGACTCAGACATTTCTCTTCATGTCACTACACTGCTAGATCTCCTACCAACACAACAGCAAAGTGGTCAGACAACAAAACTAAGAAATTAAAACAAAACATTAAAAAAGGGGAAAAAATCCTAAAATTGGTCACAACACATTGACAAACATAGAAGAAAACGCAATACTCCTATGATCAAATTAAATAAGGTTTGTAAAAATCAAACTCCTGAAGTACTGCAACTGCAAATCCCAAAGCAAATATACACATGCGGATCCGTTTGAGGGGACATTCTTGAGGAACAGTCCACTAGTGCGCCGTTCGCCTGTGTATGTATTGCCACTTAGTGGTGGCCAACATGCACTGCAGTCTCAAGCTTCTAGAGCGCGACCAGTCCTACGAAGTCTTTTCACAAACAGCACCTGGGATCGGCCGCGGAGGCCCGGCCAGGACGAGAGTCCCTGTGTGGTTTACAGTCTAGTCTGTGATATGAAACCTGAGCTCAAGACTATGTGTGTTGAGAACCGAAGTGAGAACATGAATCATTAATGAACAGCAGCATTTTCCTCCAAAAGCGATCTGAGTTAAGACCATCAGCCAGCCACTACAGCCCTTGCCCCCAATATGAGAGAGAGTGAGTGAGGGAGACAGACAGAGAGAGGGGTAGAGCTTCAGCAGTGTGGCTCTGTGGATTTAGATATTAGCACAGACCCCTGTACAGTACATGGTTAATAATTGGGTTTAGTCTAAACATACTCACAGTCAGTGCACATTGGATCAACCGAGGTAATGAAAATATGAACAGCACAACACTGCATGTATCCTAAACACACTCATGAACAACGCAAACAAACATGGACTCATCTTTTCTGAACAAACTTAATTCCAAGCTTGCTCTACACGCACGCACAAACGTCTCAAAACTGTTGCTTCTCAATAAAAAAAATTAAATAAAAAAAACTACTTCCGACTGAATCTGGCAAATGAACAACACAATTTACAATTATGTTAAATAAAAAAGAAAACAAGCCGCAGCCAAGCAGTTCCTCACACAGATAATGCTAAAGGGGGACACGCACCCAAAAAAGCACCTACACTGAAAGATGTGCTTTCAGGGTGTAGACATTGTTTTCTTCAATTACAGTACTCTAATAGCATCCTAAACTAAAGACCAAGTCGACAGGTGAAAAAATGGCATCGCAATTATAAAAGCAACTACAGTGCAGAAGAGCGTAACAAGACAGAAAAATAAGGGTTTAAAGAGTAACGCTTAAGTGGATACTACACAATGTTACTGGTGGTTAGACTAAAGAACCTAAAGGAAGAGCTTACGTGAAGGAGGGTGAGAGGAACCTGAACTACTTACCCAAGAACAGTTAAGAACCTCTACATGGAACACAGTAACATGGCAAAGACTTTCACAGAGAATGAAGGAACAGTGAAGTTTCTGATTGGCAGTTGAAGCCCAAATACTAAAACCTTCCACCACCGCCAGATATTGGTATTGCACAACATTAAGAGACTTCTTTTTTAACACAAACGTGTTTTGCCGTCATCAGAACTGTTCACTCCATGAAACGATTTTCTTTACAAACTCAGTATGTTCATAATCCTCAACTTTAGTCAGTATAAAAATGTTTTCAGCAGCAGATTTCTCTTGGAAATGTCTTCAGAACCGGGTACTGTAGTCTTTAGGGTTTTTGTTTGTTTGTTTGTTTTTTGGATGCTCCTTCCTGTGTCAAACTCCAGATCATCAAGATGTTTCAGACCCACTTCACCCAGCCAGAACCAAACACAACCTGTCAATCATCTTAAGCACATGCTCCTATGGTGAACCCCTTCTTACGAGGTTCTTTTTTTCATCTCTCCTCTTTACGCGATACTTTCGATGAATGCCAAGCAGTGGATCTGAGAAACAGACAGAGAATAAAGCAGCATGGTAAGTGTACAGAATCAAACAACCCAATTATAAACAGGTGAAGTTAGGAAGTAAGGAAGAAAGGTCTGCCCCAGCTGTTAAAATGTAGGTTAGAATTCATTGAAAGCAAACAACACAGGTTGCAATGTCCTGCATCACTCCCATATTTATAGTTGATACCATGTAATTGTTTCAAATTATAAAACGAACAGTAATATTTCATTTGCTCTAGTAAATATGGTCTTTAATGTGAAGACTACAGTAAATCTAAAAATAGAGCGTAGAAAATACTGTATTGTTATTGCTTAATATACACAAAGACACACAAATATAAAAAATATTCTCTTAACCCATCAGTGGTTTTAATGTTGGGAGTACACACAATTCTACCTCAAATTTGTATTTATTATACTTGTATGAGTTAACAATTAGTGTTTGAATGCAAGTGAGAAGATTCAGTCTATATGCATCCATTTTGTTGAACGCAGGCCAGGTCCTTCTGTCCAACATCAGTACCGGATGTTCTTTTCACTGAATGGGCACAGATTCCAACAAACAGATTCAAAATCTTGTGGAAGGTCTCGTCAGAAAAGTGGCGGTTGCAATAGATGCAAAGCAGGTGGCCATCTCACTTGGAACATTTCTATTGATCCAATTCAAAATGTATTTAACATACAAAAGGCAGCTGGTGTTTTCATATTAGGAATTAAATTGGAGTATTTCAATCCGCAATTATGTCTCAAGAAAATATTCCGTCATTATTTGTATGTTTCAGTGTTTTGAATTTGTTCAAAGATTTCGCTATAGCTAAAAAGAATGACACATCAAAATGTTAACATAACTAGAATATGGAGTAGATCTTCGATCCATGTCCTAGTTATGTTCTCACCCTTCCTCACCTGATGAAAGTTTTGAAGGCCGCACTCTGGGGGTTAATGCACAAAGGTACTCGTTTGCCTTGCTGGTGCTCTGTGATGAAACGATGAATGAGCTCTGAGAGAAAGAGAGAGCCAGAGAGAGCCATGCATATTAACAACAAATATTTTAAATGTTGCCATGGCTCTAGCAGAAGGCAGAGAACAGATATGCTCATTTCACCACCTCACTGTTGATGCCTACAAATTGACTGTCTACGAAAGTGTTCTAAAAAAGTGCTGGTCTGCTATTACGGAAAAATGTCCCAAAACGCAAACATTTCATTTTTATGCAGAAAATTGTTTCCATGTTTCCATAATAGCAGCACTAAAGTGTAATCTAGATCAGCTACACTTAGACTGCATTTACATGTATTTTCCATAACAGTTACAGCGTATGAAGTCCTGCCTAGTCCAGCGAACCTCTGTACCTGGGGAGCAGTGAACACCCAACCTGCCAGCTGTGCCCTGCCAGAGGAACTCTGGAGCTCATTCAAAGCACCTGTCCAATTGCACTCGGCCAAGGCCATTATACCTGGCGCCATAACCAGGTGCTGAAACAAATCACAGGCACCATTAGGAAAGAGATCAGCAACTGGACCCGCGCAATTGCTTTTGTTAAGGCAGGAAAGCAGCCTTGGGCCGGGAAGAAAGTGGCAGCGGGGATCCTGGTGATGGCCAAGGACTGGCAGATCTTGATAGACCTGGAGGAGTGGCTGATATTGCCCCAACACATTGTCAGCACCACTCTGAGGCCAGATATTATCCAATAAGAACATCATGGAGCTGACAGTGCCTTGGGAGGACCGCCTGGGAGAAGCGCATAAAAGGAAGAGGACCAAGTATGAACATCTGGGCACTGACTGCCGAGCACAGGGCTGGAAGGTGAGGTGTATGCCCATCAAGGTTGGCACACACTCCACAAAGCCCTCGGTGCACTGGGCATCACAGGTACAGCAAAAAGCAGAGCCATCAAGAATATCACCAAAACAGCCAAGAAAGCCTCAAGATGGCTCTGGATCTAGCGAGGAGAACCATGGGGGCAAGCAAGTGCCACCTGAACACAAGCCAAGGTCTGATCAGCCAAGGCTGGGTCGCCTGGGTAAGGGTGTCTGATGTTGAAAGACCCGAAACATCCAAGCACCCCAGGTTACATCACTAAAGATGTGCTCAGGTGCATGAGATGATGTATCAAAGAACATTAAAACTACTAAATATTAAAAAGTAGTTATAATAAATAGTTGAACTGAAAAGAAGTACACTAGAAATATTTATACAATTCTGCATATCAAATGTCCATGTACAATCTTAAAACAGAACAAAAGACTCAAAATATCTACAGCAGTGGTGTATAAATGAATGATTCTTAATCTATGTTGCGCATGCAAAGTTTTATTGCAGCCTACACGATAAAGGTATATTTTGAGAAAAAAAAACAAAACTTTTTTTTTACTCCAACCAATTCTTTTTTTGCGAAACTATAATAATTTTACTTATTAGGACCAGCGTGGTAAGATGAATAGAAAACAAAAAGGCTGGAAGTAGACCACTCACCTTTGCCCTGCCAGACAGAGAGCATGCTCTCTTCGTAGCTGTGGCTGAACGGCCGCTCAGCGGGTGGTTCGAAGTCTCGAGTGTAAACCCTGCCACTGGGAACAGAGTAACAGCACTGGCACATGCAGGTGTGATACCTCAAACGGCCCTCATCCAGGTACGGGTGTGAGAGCGCGTCGCTGCCCGAGATCCGCTTTGCCTACATCACAAACACACATTTACACACTATCAAAAATCTGTATTAAGCCACAATCTTCACACAGGCTGCATTATTGTTTTACTACGACGACACTTCAATATATGAATTTATTATTTAAACATTTTTTGTTTCCAGACTTAAAAAAAAAAAAACAATAAATAAAATAGGAAATGTTATTAGGACTGTTCATTTTCACAAAAAAAAAAAAAGGAGAAAAAGGCAATTGGGCTGTTAAAAGACAAACATTAACAATGATGTTGGTTTGGAAATTGGTTTTGATATCAGAACCCAATATTTGATCAAATAGAAACATCCACCTATAATCAATATACTCAAGTTCTCAATGACTTCTCAATGCCAGCACAGTCTTATAAACAGCATGTCCTCATTTCACAAAAATCTGTGTGGTTTTGAGTAACACTCATTTTAATTCCAATTAGTTCAACTTCAAACTGTGGTACTGATGCTGGTGACTTTGATGTCTATTTCCCACAACACACTGTGACTCACAAATGTGAAGAAGGCTATCGGCACAGAAATGGCCGATAATGAGGGTGTGTTTGTTGTGTACTCACAGGATCAAAGACTAGCATGCGGCAAAGAAGATGAACAGCCTCGTGAGTAGCCGCGTCTGACAGCATGTACAGAACTGAGAGTGAGGGCTATGAGAGAGAATGACAGACAGAAGAAAATAAAACAATGTTAGCAAACAATGCATCAATGAACAATATCCAATAAGCTTCATAAGGTTAGTGGGCTCTTTCATTCAAAAACATCTGAAACATCTAAATGTTCAGGAAAAACTGAACTGCCTTCTTTGTAAAACACTGCAAAAAGCACTGATCACAGAGCACAAACAAAGGAATTCTCTACTCACAGTGCAGCTCAGCCATATATTTAACATGTAATTAGTCTTTTCATAGATTCTCTGGACCAGACTCGCATTCCAAATGACTAAACTACAGTAGCTTTTTCAGTGGGTGAAAGTCTCACATGATTCATTATACTGTTGTGGTCACGAATCTTGTACCCACATCATACTGTAAACCAAATGTTTAGATTTTAAACACTTTTGTAACTGGTTTAAAATGGCTGCAAAACTGAGCTGTTCTTTAAAAAAATGTTCTCAAAAGAGCAGAATATCCATGTTTAACTGAACAGTTAGTCTACATTGGTACAGAACACAATTCAAATTCTGCATACATGAAATTCAAACATTACCTACACTTAAAGCCTGTATTTTTGGGGTTTTCTGTGATTAATTATATAAAAAAAAAATTCAATGAAGCAAACAGACTTTTTTTGCAGGGATAATTTTGTGAACACATGTCAATTTGTCAAACTTCTGGAGTTGGTTTGTTAATAATGGTTAGCCCTCTTTAATCCCTAGCCCCAAACTCCTCTAGCCTGTGCTCTTATAACATCCAACATCAATCGAGAACACAAGCCAAAGAAGCTAGCGAAACTGTTTTGTGAGCCAACAGAACCATTTCATTCAGTTGTAACAGGTCACACACACACCTATGTGCCTAACTGTACAATTTTTGGGGTTTTTCTTGTAATACTAGCATGGGCCAAATACAGGCTTGTTGCATCATGGTGCTGAGTTCTTCCATCATGAGGCCTGGACTGGTTTAGAAATATAACCCATCTTAATAAGTCTCTGTTCCCACCCACATTTAGCCCACAATTTGTCATGGTAGCCAGATGAGATCATGTCTGGCCCTGTGAGATTAGGGATGGGAAACCAGGGTAATAAACACCAGTGAAAAACTGCGTCTCGCCTTACTGGTCAGGGAGAGAAGGATGGTTGCAGTGGGGGGAGGACCGGAGAAGAAAGCATTTTAGACAAGTTTTACCGGCAGCATGAGTTTGTCATGTGAGAGGTCAGTGGTTGCAGCATTTGCATATCTGATATTTCTTTGAAGGATAGAACTTTCTGATTATACTTGCTTATAGTACACTGGTTAATAGATTATCTGCTTTGTTCACTACAATTTGTCTCTACATAGTTGCTGATGGACCTTATTGTCGGTGTGCTGGGCAACCGCAGTGAAAACTTCAGCCTCCTCACTCCCGCAAAACTATACTGGCATGTGTCATAGTGATGCACCCGTGGTGCCAATGGACAAAAAACCTAACCAGCATGAAACGAACCAAATTAAGCAGCTATTGATCTGTGCAGTGTCACAAGAGGAACAAGCCTATTTGTTGAATTCCTATGGCAAGGCTGTAGGCCAGATGGTTGAAGTGGCACAGAAACATGTAATCCCAAAGGTGATCCTTCATTGGACAGAGCCACCAAGGATCCTTGTTTTTTGACTGCAGCCTAGTTTTTGGAACACTGCTGTTGTGTTTGGTTTGCCTAATTTGGGCCTTTCACCACTTTTTGTTCCACTTGCCAGACCACAGTGTCTTAACTGTGGCAACAGGAAGTGACCATTTACAGCTCAGCTACTGACTCTGCCTTTTATTAGATTAGGGGTTTTTAGGCACCTGAATGTATTTGTCCTGTGAGCAAACAACAAATGCTTGCCATGTTAAATGTAACAGCAAAGATTATTAAAAACATTCCGGAAAGAAAATTACTGGAAGCAAGACATATTACCGGTTTGTGAGGCCCTCTTAGGATGTGTGCTCGAGCGCCCTCGCATGCAGATGCCATGGCAGACAATGGAGGAGTGCCCAACAGATCAGTTATGAGATCCAACTGCAGACAGACAGCAAGTTAAAAGGGTGGGGGTTGAGAAACAGATGCAACATTTCAGACTGCACTACACATTTTGAGCTTTCCCTTTTTGCTAACTCATCATTTAAGAAACTGTACGTTTTCCCAGTTGCATTACATTAGATAGAAAACTACAGTACTTAATAACATGGACCTTGTTCCTAAAGTCCATTTAATTCATCTAATTTGTCGACAAATGGAGTCAGTAATCGGGGGCAAGTACTGGATACTGGTGCATAGCGACTCATAGTATTAGGTCTCAGTTTTAAGCAGAAGAGGAATATATAGGTTAAAACTGGGCTGTGCTCCACATTATGTCTAAATTTAACTATGTGATTTCAATACATGATGGTGGCCTAGTGGTTAGGAAGTTCATCCTGAGATCAGAAGGTTGAGGGTTTGAATCTCTGGACTGCTAGCGACATCACTGTGATACACTTGAACAAAGTACTGTCCCCACACACTTCTCCACCAGTACCTTTTGGAGGATTAATGATATTTGGGGTCCAGAACTGAATGACCAATACACCTGATCTGAGTACTGCTCTTGTGACTAAAAGCAATCAATTTCTCAAAGTAATGCACAAACATCTAGTATAAAGCCTTCCCTAAAAAGTTGTTGCAAGCGAGCAAGTGCCTACAAACTTATGTACACTCTGTATTTGCTCCCAATGCACCGTGCAGTGGCAAATCACTACCTGTTGGATAGGGCTCTGGGCCTGAAAGAGAATGCGGCGGCCCAGCAGCTCAGCAAAGATGCAGCCCACCGACCAGACATCTATGGCTGGACCGTAGTGCCGTGAGCCCATCAAAACCTCTGGAGCTCTGTAGTACTGCGTTACCACTTCTTGAGTCATGTGACGGGAGGGATCAGGCTCTTCTACTCGGGCCAACCCAAAGTCACAAATCTGATCAAATGAAAGACTTTATTTAGGGAGTAGACAAAAATGGAAAGTAGTAGTAATGACTGGTATTTGATAAACTTTCTGTAATAGAAAGGAGAGAATTAATGAGCTTGGATGTACCTTGAGCAAGCAGTTGCTGTTGACCAGCAAGTTCCCTGGTTTAATGTCTCTGTGCAGAATACCAGCAGAGTGCAGGTATTTTAAGCCTGAAAAAGTGGAAAGGACATAACATTATACACTTAAACGTATACATGCTAATTCACAAGTTCTATACTGCCTCAAATCTCTATACAAAAATAATGCCAGCATCCAGTGACTTATGTCCACTGTTTCAAATACACTACCATTCAAAGGTTTGGAATCACTGAAGTGATGAAATACATAGCATTCTTTATTTATTTGACAAACATTATTTCTATCATACACCACTCAAATAAAACTATACCTTCAGAATAAGCATCACACAAGTCTGCAAGAAAACTAGTTTCATATCCAAAATTTAACTGCAGTAGTATGCTAGACTTTACAGAAACAGGCCCAGCATGCCACCCAGGTTTCACTCTAACTCACCCCTGAGTATCTGGTAGAGGAACACCTTGATGTGGTCAGTGGTGAGAGGCTGAGGGGACACTATAACTTTGTGCAGGTCACTCTGCATCAGCTCCGTGATCACATATCTACAGCACAACTAGAGTTAAGGCACAAATACACCTTCATACTGCATCCAGTTGATATCCCTTTGAACATGATCCATCACTAGACTCAAAAGTCAGTGTTAATGAGTTCAGGTACTCATGCTGAATTAGTCCTGTATCACAACCATCTACTCATTCCAAAGGTACTAGATGGTGCTTTATTGCTCCAGAGTTTATTGCTCACATAGTTCTACTTGAAGAGCTTATCTTTTAATAATGTGTGCAAATATGTCATTTGAATGCATGCACCTCAAAGTAGCTGAACTCAAGCAAGTAAAATTTAAAGTGGCCATTTTTGTCACGTGTAAAAACACCACAGCACAACACAGTGTAAACAATGTGAAATTATTTCTCTGCATTTAACCTATTACCAAGTGAAGCAGCGAACAGGAACAAAACGCCCGGAGAGTAGTGTGTGGGGACGGTACCTTGCTCAAGCGTACCTCAGTGGTCCAACTATCTTTCGACCAATGGGGTGAATCCATAACATCCACCAGTAAGAGTATATTATTAGAAGCATTATGACCTCTACATCTGAACACTTTGACATATAATGTTAGCTGATGCTCACAGTGTAAAGGATACATCTCTTCAAAGCAGTCGATCTGTGGAGGTTGCAGAATGTCCAAAGCAGATAACACCTGCAAACAAATCCTCATGATCCAAGTTCACTCATCAGTAAAACCCATCAGCAACCCTCATGAAAATCTACTAAACTGTGGATTTGATGAAGGCTCCATCAAATAAATGAATAACCAAACATGCCATACAGGTATTTCAAATTACAATATAATCCCTATTGACAATATTACAAGATATTCGGAAGGCCAGTTAAAAACTTGTTGGAATAGAAGTGAGCACATTCTGTACATTTAAACAGGTTTTATCAATTAAAAAAAAATATATTTGAACGGTGACATATGGAGAGTGGGAATTTGTAGGCACAGCCAATCTGAGGAAACAAATGTCTTGGCTGAACGTACAAAGGGTGTAATGACTCAGGTGTGGGACTCTGTAGGCTACGTAGCATGAAAAGGATATAAAAGTCTTTGCTGAATATATGAAGGGTGTTATGACTCAGATGTGGGAAACTGAAGGCAGTGTGTAGCATCTCTCCTCCATACGACCCCTTGAACTAGAACTCACGTTGTCGTGTTTGAAGAAGCACAGCATCCGCAGCTCCCTGAAGACACGCTTACAGGAGACCAAGTTCTGGAAGACGTTTGGCATCTTCTTCAGGGCCACCTTCCTGCCATCCCGGGGGTCTGTCACTGACCTGGGTAGGTTGGTGACATGAAAAAGACAGAACTTTACTTATCCTGAGGGAAATTCTTGAGTCAACAGCATGTTCAGTGCAACAAGAATGAATAACGTAAGAGAAAATGACAGAAAAAAAACCACAAAGAGACAATAAAGAATAGTACAACACAATGACGGGAACATTAGTGTAGCGAATAACATTGTAACACTGACACAGCAGTGTGTAACGATTTAGACGACTGTGCCAGCATGCGCAAAAAAATTAGCAGTGCAAAAATGACTTACAAACGTTTAGTGTTAGTGTACACAGTGGATATAGGTATATATGAACACTGGATGTGTGTACATAAAAGGTCAATTTGATATGCATGAACAGCACAAAATAATTTTGTTTTTAAGTCATTCACCAGGAACACAGCAACCGCAGAGCAGTGTGTGGGGATGGTACCTTGCTCAAGGGTACTTCAGTGGTGACACTGGCAGTCCTGGGATTCAAACCCACAACCTTCTGATATGTGTGTGTGTATACATACACATATATACACACACGCACATTGGAGTATCTTTAGGTGTCTAATCTATAATAATCTCTGTATTCCTACTCCACTGTTTTAAAAACACTGTGCTCACCACACAACGCCAAAAGCTCCGTAACCGATGGGTCTGTCTGGCTCCATCTCAGCCGGGCTGGGAACCTCGCTGGCCGGGTTGCTGTGCGGCTGGGGGACCGCGGCTCCTCCGCCCGTGGTTCCCCCGAGAGAGGCCGGGTGTCTGGGGGTCCTGGCGGGCTGTTCCGGCCCGGCTGGGTTCTGGGAGGACGAACCTGTCGTGCTGCTCACACAGAAATACTTGTGGCCTAACTCGGATCCAGGGAACAGGTTAACGTTACCACACACGGCTGGTCGAGCCGACCCATGGAATGCCATTCTATTAGAGCAAACCGGCTGAGGAAGCGGTCAGAGCAGAGAGGCTTATTAATCCCATTAAAGAAAAATATTACAGCATATGAATAGGACTCAAGCTCACACTGGGGAATAAACCCAAATATCTTGGTCACACAACTTTAAAAGGCTCCCGTGAGGTAGCTATAATTTAACTAACTAGTAAATCATTACAGACGGAGTAATCTATTTATTTCCTGAAGCAAATGTACCAAAAATAATAAAAACAAACCAACCGGGACACGACTATCTACTTGGTTCAGATCCTGAACAGCAGTTTAGCCAAGTTAAGCTAGTCAGCTAACGTTAATCACACGATGCAGTCGAGTTAACATCATTACAAACGACGTAACGCACAAAATCTCGCAAGACTATTAAAAGCCAGTTTCACTGTGGAACTGAAAACAAGTTAATAACCCAATTTTGGCTTATTTTGTAGACGAGGAAACGCCTGGGAGTCGATACAGCCCGATCATCTTTGTTTGCTAGCTAAAGCTAGCTGGCTAGCTGTGATGGTAACAAACCAGCTCAGCCAGCACTGGAGCGTTTGCACCCAAAAACGAGTTATTTCTCTCCAGTTTTTGGCTTGTCAATGAAGCTCGCACTTCGACCCGCTTTTGTAGATTCTGGTTAACGCGAAACCACCCGAGTTTCTTGATTTAAAAAACCCAGTCGATAGCCCAGTCTTCTCCCAGCAGCTGTTACCTAGCAAGGTTAGCTAGCTAATTAAACCCCTTCACGACCTATTTATGCCGTTTTTTGTATGCAAATACTCATTTCCCGACGACATATACTGCAAAATCCGCTTCAAAATAAATATTTGAGACTCGGTTTCAAAGAGAGGCTGAACTGACTTGAAACAGCTACCAGATAGATGCAGATGTTTGTAAAAGTTAGCTTTTTAAGCAAAAATGTGTCCAAAGCAGCCCGGCTGGTAGAGCAGGCAGTCCGGGATTTAAATGGAGAAAAATAAAGCCTTAATGATGCATGTCTGTCTGGGGATGCATTAGCTCCATCGCTGCTCTCTCGTTTTTCTGAAATCAGCTGTTTGAACCAGTGGCAGAAGGAGGAGTTGGGGGGAGGAGGAGAATGAGAAGTGGGGAAGGAGAGAGAATGGGGGAGGGTAGGACCACCGGAGTAAACAAGGCAGGCAGCGAGGTTTAACAATTTACTGCCCATTTTCAAGCTTTTTTTGTGCTAGGGATCACGTTTTTCATCTTTTGGAAACACATTCAAATCCCACACAAAAGACTCCATCCACTTTAGCACATGAAACTGTCACACAGTTAGTTAAAGTGAGTATAATTAGGCGCTTGTACATTTGGATATCATTACAGCAACAAAGACTGGGCTTTCAAACAAGCTTCAACACAAACATGGTCAGGGATAGAGCATTTCTGCAGATTCTGAAGCAACATCAAATCTTGTTCACATCCTCAGGACCTTGTAAGATAAATCAACATCAATGTGAATTGATGGAAATAATAATAATAATAATAAAACTACTCAACAATAGTCCCTTATAATTCACACAAATACACATTAAACCCCTGGTTTGTAGGTTTCACTTTGAAAGAACCTTTTACAGGCATCAGGAATTTATATGACAGGAAATGGTCCAGCATTTGATCCCCTATCACACAGTTGCAAATCTCCTCTACAGAGGTAGGAATATGGACAGTAAAGGACTGCCTGAGAGCAATGTAGTACGTTTGCTTGTATACTGAATGCAGTTTAGTTTTTTGGGGGTTATCTGAAAATCACATTCTAAATTCCTCATCAACAGAGATGTGCCAGAATAAAGTGGGACAACACTTAAACAGCTCTCATCTCATTGGGACCACTCTGCTGGGACGTGACTGACGTAATGAGGTGACATCCGCACATCCAACACAGCAAGCCCATATCATCTTCATGGAACAGTCAATAGATCTACCAAAGTGGAACGGACTGAAAATGGATCCAGCTGGACTGCTTGGAAGTCTGTGAGTGGTTGAAATGAGTGGATGATCTGAATTTTTGAAAACCGGCAGCTTTGTCGATAAAATCTATCGCTGACAGCTTGGTGTGGCAAGGTAGAGGGGAGGGGGCAGAGGTTATAATGACACTTTTCCATTTGGCATCTTCATAAAGGCCTAGATTAAAGAAACAGATATGATGATCAGTGCATGTTAATACCAATACAAATTCAATCAGTTCCCAAATATGCCACAGTAGGACATCATCAGTCACATTATTTCCCAAATGTGTCATATGTTTGCACAAATAAACACTATTTATATTTTTATGCATTTTAAATCGTTCTGCACAGTCAACAACATTCAAGTTTCCAAATAACCTGACTACATGACTATAGCTATGTGGAACATTACCTGTTTCTATTCAGGTATTCTGCTTCCCTTTAATCATTCCTTTTTAAACTCTGCCCTCTGCCCACTCCCTGTCCCTGCCCCAGCAGCCTGGGGCTAGCTGTGGCTCTGGGGAGCGATGCTGGAGCAGTCGGTCACCAGCAGGCCCACAGTGGCTGGAGGACTGGAGACTGGAGTTGCGTTGGCCACCGTGCCCCCTGAACTGCTAGTGCTGATGGGGCTAGGCGCAGTGGGATCCGTCTGGTTGGCATGTGTGGCCATGTGGCCCTGGAGCTGTGTGGGGGTCTTACAGTGGATTCCACACAGTTGGCATAACAACACTCCACCGGGCCCTGTGCCACGGCCCACGCTGGTCTCCTTCCACTCTTGCCCGTGGTGCTTCTGAGCATGAACACGCAGATACGTCAGAGTGGTGAAGCCTAGGTAGAAAGAATACTTGCTTATTAATCCAAAAATATTGTCATTTTAATGTATTTTAACCTATGAATTTCATTTAACATCCTTATGAGCCATTGCTAATGTTTATACACCTACTTCTAACAATGTGTTTACAATACAAAATGGCTCAATAGCTTGTATTACTCAAAAATGACTAACTAAACAAGCTTTCTTAGTGACTATTTTCTAGATCAGGGGTGTCAAACCTGTCCAGAAAGGGCCGCTGTGGGTGCAGGTTTTCGTTCCAACCAAAAAGAAGCCACACCTGA
>JBBPDC010000028.1:7738082-7775349 GCA_037974485.1 Hemigrammopetersius urotaenia
TCAGGTGTGCCTCCTGCTTGGTTGGGACAAAAACCTGCACCCACAGCGGCCCTTTCTGGACAGGTTTGACACCCCTGTTCTAGATAGAGTTAAAGCTTCACTCCAAAGGTGTTCATAGCAAATACAATTCAATTCAAATTTGGGTTCCATAATTTGCTTTTATTAAATGTATGAGTTTAATGTTTGCTGAATAGAAATGTGTTATACACACATCATTTAAAAAAAAAAATGCTAGCTGCAAGTACTTGCCGACCACTGATGTAAAAGCATTTGTAAACCACAGGGATAAGCAGTTATTAATTCATCTGTTATGAGAGTGATATTAAATAGAGGATGACAAGAGTCCACAGAGAAGAACACAGATAAGTACAAACAGAAAAAAATGTGAGAAATATAGAAGTTTGTTGTCAAACCATTACAGTGGGACCAAAACTCACTGCGGTTGCACAGGTGGCACACATGATGCTGAGACTGGTTGTGGACCCTCATGTGATCGGTGATGTAAGCAGGAGAAAGCAGTTTGCCACAAATGTGGCAGGGAACTTTGTCTTCATGTCTGATCATATGAGCACGCAGCCGGTCTTTAGTCGCAAACGCAGACTCGCATGTCTGCAGAAAGAATTAGAGTTAACAAAGAGACAAACAGGCATACAGTAGTTACTCACTTAACACATTAAGGAAGCACTTAACACAGCTTCCTTAATAATGTGTCTCTCTCCCTTTACTTCTCATATATTCATCAACTGACATAAGTATCCATAAGGGCTGCACAATATGGACTTAAAAAGCACTGATATGATTCTTTGTGCAGCCCTAGTCTAAGTTTTCCTGCACTTTAAAGCCATATTCCCTACCATAAACATAAAAAGTGGTCAACACTCCTGATGAGGTCGGCAAGCACTAAAAGACTCCATCTGTCTAATGCACTCCTTTGAGAAGTCATATGTTCTGGACATTCAGTGAACAAGCTTGTGCCAAAGAACAGGCAAAACAGAGGGAGATAAGAGAGGTATCAAGACCGGGGCAAGAAAAAAAAAATGTTAAAAGGCATTTGTAAGGCTGCAAAAAGAAAAGAAAATAGCTAACAATTATGTAGAAAAAAAAACTCCCAAAGAAAGAGGGGGAGATGGAAAGGTCAGAGAGAGAGAGAGAGAAGAGAGGAAGGAGAGAAGAGAAGGAAATACCGGACACTTGAAGGGTCTCTCCGTGGAGTGCACTTGCCGAACATGACTGTTGAGATGGTCAGGCCTGGAAAGTACAGAGACAGACTATATGACATACTGTGCCACAAATAAAACCAAACTGTTAGGGGCAGTGTTTTAAAATTAATGGTAGTTCACCCCCTAAAAATTGTAAATGCCAAAAAACTGCCCTGTGTCCAACCATATAATCTACACCAGTAAACTGATGTCAAAAATATTGTTTATGTTTTAGCCATATTGATGGAAAACAAACTAATGTACCTGCAGTGATGTTATTTGTTTGGTACTTTAAATAGTTGAAACAGATTAAATGAACAGTTCAAAATACATAGAACACAAAGACTTACAAAAAACTGTAGTTTTCTGTCTGCTGTGTAAGTTTAACTTTGGTGTCACAGTAAAAACCCCAGAAAAGAGCAAAACAGTGCAAACAAAACATGCTACATCAGGTGTGTAAGACATTACTTTAGCAGGAATAATGGGTTCATTAACACACACTTAAATATAATTTGATATTAGAAAATAATTATTTTATTGGGGGGTTATATGAATTGTATTAATTCTATTTAAGATTCTATTTAAACCTAAACAAATAAAACAATTATTTTGCATGCATTACCTGCATTCAGGCTATCTACAGAGGTGGTAAGTATGGTAGGTAAAGTGTGGTTTTAGTGTTTTAGCCACATTGACCAGAGGTTGGTAGATCAGTCCACACAATTTAGAAAGTCACACTGTAGGGGAATATAAAGATAAACATGGAGCTCCTATAAAACTAGGCTAGAAAAAGATGCACCTGAACCAATGAGGTAAAAAGGACCGCTGGGAAAGACAATTCTGAGGGCAATGTGTGTGTTAGTGGAACAAATGCATCCCTAAATGAAAAAGTAAACTGAGCAAACATTATTTGTAATCGAGGTCATTGTGCATCAGTCTGTATGTGTCTACGCATATGATCCAAGTGTGTCTAAATGTGAGTTATAGACGAGGATAAATACAGCATGGAGGTCATTTTTTCCTTGTCACATTGACCCATTTTCAGGCTCAAATTAGTAATCAGGGCATCTCTCGCCTGCTTTCAGCATAATGACAGCATTTTAAGTTGTCACTACAGGCAAAAGTGAACAGTAGAGGACTCACTGTAGTCCATCTCCCTCTGCTTATAAAGTGAGTTTAAGTAGATATAGATGCATATTCAATTAAACATTTGAGAGTTTGTGTGCTGAATATACAGTAACAGATTTGAGGTGTAGAAATTCCTAAAGTGCTTTAATTTTATAATGCAATAATCAATTAGAATTAATTATTGAGGTTTGTGTTTATTTTATGGTAAGAAATACCTAAAACCACTTTTGTCTATATTCCACTTATCCTTAGCTGACGGATGACAGGATTGTGTATCACTGATAGTTTCTATCTATGGTGGCTGACGAATCTAATGGCTAGAAAATGGTTTTCCTCAGTTTTCAGTTGTACAAAATCATATTTGTCTTATAATCTGCTGTTTTCATGTCTAATCCATATCCTAAATTAGCCCTGGTACATTGTAAAAATAAATGTTTTACAGGCTGCAAATATGATTTATTAAACTTATAAACTTACCAAATCAAACAATGAACTACCAAACCATGTTGAGAACAAAGTTAGGAAACATTTCTGAGCTGAAAGGGAAGTGGTTTTCTTAGGGTTAAGCAGCTTCTCTGTGAGGCATTGCTGCCATGATGAAACATGTTATTGGAAAAAGCTGTTGCTGATATTGATTCAGAAGATCTGCAGTATGTCAGCGTTAGGAGCAGTCTCTCAGCACTCAGATGGTGGGCTGGTGTGGCAGGACAGCGTGTGTTTTTCTGGGAAGTTGGCTCCTGCTCACCTGCCATAATTATTCTAGAGGTGCAGTAATAATTTTTTTATGACTATTATTTCTTTATAGCTAAGATGGTTGATGGCTAATGATTTGGATGTTTTTTCAGCTTTTTAAAATTTCATTGCAAATATGTGTTAGTGTGTTATCACGAATATATAGCAACAAAAAGCAAATGTATGGCACAGTGATTCATTCATCTTTGCAACACAGATCAGTCAAAATCAAAAAGATTAAATTGGCATTGCTTGTCTAAATAGAAAATGGCCTGATTCCAATCATAGCCACTTCCAATCGTGTGGTAATAGCCTAGCGGGTAAAACGCTTGCCTGTGAACCCAATGACCACAAAGTTGCAGGTTCCAACCCCCACTTTCTACCACAGTGTAGTTGAGAAAGACACTTAACCAGGGATTGCTCCAGGGATACTATCCCGGTAACTAATAATTGTAAGTTGCTCTGGAAAGGGGCGTTGGCCAAATGCCACTTATCAATTGTAAAGCCCTTAATAATTCTGAATAAAATAATTACCAGTATTTCAAAAAGTACCCCACTAGTTAAATCTCAGAATTTATAATGCTCTGAACTGTTTTCCTGACTATTTTTGTCATCAGTGTTTTGTGATTCGGCTGAAAATGTGTGTGTGTGTGAGATTTAACTCTCACTCACCTTGAGAAACCTTTGGCACAGTGGGGACACACGTATGGTTTCTCCACGCCTCCCTGATGGGACCTGACGTGGTAGCTCATGCGGTCCTTCCTCTTAAAGCGCTGCTGGCAGATGGGACAGGAATATGGTTTCTCATCCGAGTGGGACAGCCGGTGGCGATTCAGGTGGTACACATCCCGGAACGCCTTCCCACATGCCTCGCATGCATGATTCTTCCGAATTGGATTAGGAATTGGGTTAGGGCTGGGGTTTGGGTTGAGATTGGGATTAGGGCTAGGAGGGGGGTGAGGGTTTGCAATCGGGATAGAGATTTGGATTGAGCTGGGAATGTTGGGGTTCTCTGCGGTGTTGGTGGTTGGTGCAGCCTGAAAAAGATATGGGAAGAAAGACAGGGCCAACTCACAGATTGTTTTTTGTTTGTTTTTCTTCAAAAGGAAAAAAAATCTTGTGTATGAAAATAGCCTTCTTTTGACGTAACTGAATGTCACTGCCTATGAAAGGCAATCTTTGAATTGAGTGACGGTATGAGTCATTGGTTACACAAAAGCTGCCACGGTGCCCTGATTTGGGATTATGGAGCTTATTAAGCAGACATTTCTGCTGTTTTGGCTGATGATTAGATGGCTATGTTAAGCCACACAACATACCTCACAAAAAGTACGCAAATGCACGGCCTGCTGTACTGACTCACTACATTTTCTTACGTTATAAGCACTCAAAGGAATACTTTGCAAAAAAAAAAAAAGAATCTATGTAGCTGTCCACTTATTCCTTGGGCACACTACATACCAAGCATGACCGTTTAACATTGCTGTGAAACACCAGGGATAGGGATATTTGGCTTTTGGGTGAAATTTATGGAAAACGTAAAAAGTTCACACTACAGTGATATTATTATTATTTAATGAAAGTAGAGCATTTAAATAGAAGCATTATAGAGGTTATTTCCTCATGTCAACCAATTTATAGAAACAAAAGTCAAGAACAGTGGTGAGCATACCACAACAAAAAATGTCAATGTCTCAATATGTCCTTGAGCATCAATTACAGCTTGACAACAACAGCTGTATCTAAGAAAGACACACGAAAAGCCACTTGTAAAATCGTGGAATGCCGAAATTTCTAGAGGGGGTGCATCCAAAAACACTTTCTCAATGTCGGGATTAATTTATCAAATAAAATCAAAACATACCAATTGAGCGCAGAAGATGCAAGACCGTTTGAGCATAACCACTCAGTCTGTGGCGGACAATTTTGAAAAGGCAAGAATGTTTTCCAGTGATTACAGTTAATATTTGGGCTGTGTCAGTCTTTGTTTTAATACACTATTTTGTTAAAGGCCCACAGAGAATGGCGTTCTATCTTTCAACAGTTTTAAAGCACTTGTTCTGAATACACATTGTTCATGCACTTCTTCAATACACTTGTTTTATGAAAGAAGATATTTAATTGTATAATATTTCAGCTTTCTTGCTTTTAGGCTATTCATGAGTGGGGCCAAGTAACATATTTTTTTCCCCAAATTTTATTTTCTATTGTGCATTGTTTGAATGCTAAATAAATATTTTCATAGTTTTGTAACATATTTATTCTTTTAACCATGAATATTAATTTCTGCAATTGCAATACTTGACTTTAGTGAGGTAAGTACACACAGTCAAAAAATTGCTATAATAACTTCCGGTGTTTCAGTTTTTGGCCAAGTGTTTCCTCATTTTCAGTTTCGGCCAAATGAAATCATTTTGGTGCATCTTAAAATTAAATTAATTTATTAAATAGAAGATCTGTAGCTGCTGAATTCTTTGATGGACAGAGTCTTTCTCGTCCAATACTTGTTTTAACATGCCCTTGTAACCATGTCCAATTTCCAGAATCCCCAATGCCATCTTAAGGGCCATTGCATTACCTTATTAGCCTGACTGTAGTCTGCTAGAGGAGCCCTAGGAGGGAAATGAACACAAGAACCGCCTTGCTCAGAAATCATTGTGATCTAATGGAATTCTCTTTTCAACCCGACAAAAACGGTCACTGCAATAAAATACTTTACGGTGCATAAGTAAGCCAAAGCTTGAAATGAGACAAAACAAAAATTCATGATTTATAAAAGTTACAATCAAACTTTTCAATAAAGTGTACTCTTTGCTGTCCCATCTGCTCTTTGTAATGCGAGTGACTATTTCTCGTTGCTGAGTAGAATTTGGCAGGAGCAAAACAGGACCCTTTCCTTCCCAACCAATGCGTAGACTGGGTCTGTTAAAGCACCTGTGATTGTGCTGCACAGAAATTTTGTAGATATTACTCAAAGTGTTTGCATTCTTGCATTTCTGGACTAATTTGGGATTAAGAGTGTAAAAAGATAAAATGATGCACAGACAAATAAAAAGGGTCAGAAGTAAAGACAGCAAAGAGAGGCAAAACATGATGAAGGAGACATAAACCATTCCAACCTGCACCATTGTCCCGGTTACCACAACCGCAGCAGGAAGAGGCTGGGGTACTGTCATGGCAACAGTCGCCGGGGTAATGGACACGGCAACTGTCTCCACCTGTTGGTTGGTGATGGCTGACTGGGGATGGGTCATGGGGTCTGC
The DNA here is from genome assembly GCA_037974485.1 of Hemigrammopetersius urotaenia. NCBI lineage: Eukaryota > Metazoa > Chordata > Actinopteri > Characiformes > Alestidae > Hemigrammopetersius > Hemigrammopetersius urotaenia. Next base: position 7,744,405 of record JBBPDC010000028.1, read on the forward strand.
AGCAGTGTTGATTGTGGCAGGAATGGAGAGATGGAGAAGAGAGAGTGGGATGGTCTGCCTCTCCACCCGGGCGCCCACCTTGGCTCCGTCTTTCTCTCGGGCCGCTCTGTCTTTCATTTTCACTCCCGTGTGCACAGACTGATGGCGCCTGAGGTTATAACTGTTCTTAAACTGCTTACTACATATGGAGCAGATGTGAGCGGGCCGGGCAGGCCGAGGGGCAGGTTTAACTGAAAAAGGGGCAAAAAAAAAAAAAAAAAAAAAGACAGCAACCTTACAGAACTGAAATGAGTACTTCTAACACTAAACAGATCAAAGAAACATGGTAATTGGCATAAGACACTCAAATTGGCATTCTCTTTGCCCATGGAGAAGCCAAAGGGGCCATTCATATATCGTGCCTAAAAACGCATGGAAAACACTGGGTGTGTCGCTTTCTCCTTCTTTCCAAAAGCACTCGGGCGCGTCTGTCGTTGCTAAGCAACCATCAGCCACGCTCTTCATTTCCTCCAACGAAAAACCCTACTACATTATTTATTTACGCAGAAAAGAAAAAAAACGTTGTAGTGTTTGGGTGTACCTGTCAGGGTTCGGTCAGTGGCCATTAGGGCCACTGCTTTTCTGTTGGGTTTTTATTTTGATGTGTTTCTGTTTTTTTGCTTTTGTCACATGTTCTTGTTGTCATGTGGTTTTCTGTTCTTGTGTCATGTGTTCCTGAGTTCCAGCTGTCTTGTGTTTACGTGCTCATTATTTTTTGGGGGAGCGTACAGGCCTTAGGGTGGGTGGATGGGGGACGGAGGGGGTCATTGTAGCAGCTAGTGGGGCTAGGGAGGGGCCCGATAGCAGCAGCGACCTGGGGCTGACGGACATAGCCGAGCCGGAGGAGAGCCTGGGGGAAGCCCAGGGAGGGACCGGCAGCCCCGGGGATGACAGCGGGCGCGAAGAGCGCCAGGATGAGGCCTGCACAGAGGGCCGGCGGCCTAGAAAAGCCTGGCGGGAGCAAGGCAGACACCACGGGGCGCGGTGAACGCCCAGTTGAGGCCCATGGAGGGGCCGTCATGCCGCCAACAGAGGTGAGCCCGATGGGGTGCTCGGTAGGGCTGGGGTTCCGAAGCCCGGACTGTGGGACAGATAGCACCCTGCCGGCGGAAGGCCTACCCGGTGGCGGGGCTACCACCTTGGACCTTGTGGGGTCCCTCGAAGAGGGTTCCGGACCGTGGGGCAAGGACAACGTCCTACGGTCCACGCCCGGACCAGGACAGTGGGGGTACGATGCGGGTGGGGGAATGGGGGCGTTTGTCCTTGCCCCCTCCTCCCCCCACACCGCCCCCCCTTTTGGGTTGATGGTTTTTGGGGGGTGTTTTGTTGGGCCGGTTTTGGGTGTCTTGCGAGATCAGTAGTGTGTAAGTAATACTGACATTAGCAGTGATATTCATATGGTAAAAGTATTGCACATAATTAAATAATTCAGCTCCTACTTAAAAAACTTAGCAGGATACCGCACATGGTAAGACTACTGCATATGAAAAGATATCACACATGACGATAAGTAAAAACCCAATAAAAACACTGCATAATATTGCACACGGTAGACTACTGCACGTATAATGCACATAGCAAAATAATGCTCATAGTGATACACATAATGATAGTTATTACATGCAAGATATCAACATCAACTAGATAATAACTCGGGAGAAGGGAGCATAACCCAAGAAAAAAGCAGAGGTCCGTGACCTACTCGGCATGCCCCATTTTTCTGCCCCCACCTCCCGATAAGAACACTACACAATATTACACAAGGTAGACTATTACACATCATAGGAACATAATGCACATAGTGATGCGCATAAATATAATTATTGCATCCAATAGCAATACATTAATTTATTACAACCAAATAACTTAAGAGAAGGAAGGATAACTCGAGAAGAGAACAGAGGATCACAACCTCCACTTCACCCCCTTTCTGCCCACTCCTCCCAATAAGAACACTGCACAATAATGCACATGGTAGACGCATATTTTAGCAACACAATGCACATAAAGCAAAATAAAGTAAAGTTACATGTGAGCAGAGGGCTGCCATTGTTGTGGGGTGCCCGGGGAACAGTGTGAGGACAGTATCTTGCTCAAGGATACCTCAGTGGTACCACTAGCAGTCCTGGGATTTGAACCCACAACCTTCTGATCGCAGGGGCAACTCCATATTCACTAGTCCACCAGCCGCTCCAATTTTTGTTTCTATATCACAGATATAGTGATGCACATAATTGTTATTGCATGCAATATCACCATTAACTAATTTATTATGGCCAATTTACAGTGCGAGGGCAGTACCTTGCTCAAGAGAAGAGAGCAGAAGGCCATGACCTCCAGCACCCACCTTCTCCCAGCCCCTGCCAACCCCCCCTCCCTCACCTGGCTCCGGCTCCGGCTCCTCACTCAGAGCTGCTGTGTCCACTGTGGATGGGGGCGGGGCTATGTGCTCGGTGGGTGGATCCTGGGGCGGATCCGCCAGGTCCGGCAGAAGATCTGATTGGAGGGTTCCCTCAGTTTGGGACTGGGAGGGCGGAGTCTGCAGTAGGAAGGTGCAAAAATTCAAATTTCGCTCGTTTTTTTTTTTTTTAAAACTCAGGAGGGAAAGGGCATTTCAGTACACCACACGGTCACACCAAGAACAAACTTTAATTGCACATTAATGTTTTTTGTTTTCCTTACCTGAAAGAGAAAATTGCTCCAAGCTGCATCCATCTCGAGGATCTGTTTTTACTGTTTGATATCAGCTGTAAATATAATTAACTACAGGTCCAGTTAACACCAGAGACCCCCCTTCACAGGTGAAACCTCTTCACCTGATTTTTTGTGCTTTACACTAACTTATCACAAACAACGAACGCAGTACGTGAAAAAAAGCACATGAGGTCAATTAAATTAACTTGCAACACACAACAGTCAAACTATCATTAAAAATCACGATACTGAAAAATATCTGCTGAGGAAAAATACAGCTGTAAAAAGTCTTCATTTTCGATCTCGCGGTTAAAAATAAACATTCTCATGCTTTCACACATTAAATGTCCATATGCATTTTTACTGGAATGATGATTTTATAAATAAGACAGGACAGCTGTGTGCAGGAGTTCATGCAGAAGAAGAAAAAAACAGCACAACGTTGAAAACAGAGTTGGATGTTGTTTTTTGTTTTCGTTTGTTTGTTTGTTTGTTTGTTTGTTTTGTAGTCAGTAGTCGCTCGGCCCCTTTTCTGACTGAGAAACAGCCCGTATTACTAGGAGCTTCTCCATAAGGGCCTGAGCTCGGCAGGAAAGCCTCGGTGTTGCGTTAAATCTCATCCCGGCGTGGCGAGCGCTTTACCGGCCGTGGTCCGTGGCTCCGCCTCGGTGTTTCAATCGGGAGGATGGCATCTTTTTTTTCCTCCCTCTCTCCCCCTCTCCCTCCCACCCTCGCTCTTTCTTCCTTTTCTTTTTTTACTCCGTCTTCTCTGCCCCGCTGTCTCTCTCTCCCCCTCCGCCGTGTCCCCCTTGTTTTAAAGGGATAGTATTTGGAGTCAGCTCCCCCCTCTCCGTCCGCCTCCCCTCCTCCATCCGACGCCGGGCTGGGTTCCTCTCCGAGCCGCCTCGTCCTCCTCGCTCCCCCGCCCCTCCGACCCACCGGCTTTGGCCGACGCAAAATGTCCACCGGAATTACAACGGAGACGCAGAAAACATTACCTACCAGTTATCCTGGTATTAAACAACAAAACCGACCCGCTCTGTCCGGAACACGACAGCTGGACGCGCTGGGGCCGAGCTGAGGAAAAAAAAAACAACCGTCACAGGTCCTTAAAGGCAACGACTCTCAGTCAGACACAGTACACACACACACGCGCGCACGATCACACACTTCATAGACACCTGCTCTCTTCGTCTCAGATCAAAGGTTTTCATTACTGTTATTTATATATATATATATATATATACACACAATATATGGACAAAAGTATTGGGACACCTGTTTTCAGGGTTTGGGCGAGTGTATGTGTCTGTAGACTCATTACATCCAGCACACACACACACCCCATTCATAGACGTCTGGTTGACCGTCATATCATTTAAAATCTGTTCTCTTTACGATTATTTACACTATATGGACAAAAGTATTGTGACAGAGTTTGGGTTAGGCCTAGTCCCAATATGCACACACATACTTAATAGATTCCAGCTTACTTCATCTTTCATTAAAATGACATACAATATATACAATACATCAGGGGTCACCAACACACCAGCAAGGACCACCTGTTCTAAAAATAGCACAACTCGGCAGTGAACGGCATCTCTCATTTAATTTTTATCCTGTTGCTATTCTTCTTTAATCACATTTGCACATCTGGTAGCTCTTCGAATGGTTCAGTCCCCGTGAAGTAGCTATCAGTATCAAAATAGTTGGTGACCCCTGCATTACATGGACAAAAGTTTTGGAAAAGGGTTTGGGCTAGGCTCCCTATTTCCAGTACACACACACTTCACAGACACAATCCCTTCATCTTGAATTAAATGATTCATCACAATTATTTACAAGAGAAAAACCTTATGGACAAAAGCATGCACACCAATACACATAAAAAAAACACCAAAGTATTGGGACACACCTCTTAATTCAGGGTTTGGCCTAGGCCTCGTTACTTCCAGCCGTTAACGCCAAGGTTCCAATGAGATTAACGGCGTTAAAATTTTTTATCTATGCCCACCTCTAATATATATATATATATAAAAGCTAGTGACCACCTGAAAGTAACCAGGTGCTTTTGTACAGTGTGTAGGACTGAACCAGTAACCGTTCAGTACTCACATTCTCAACCAGTTGTAATAATTTCTACAAATGATTCCATAAGATGTCCACAGTATAAGCATTCTTTATTACCGTAAACACATCGATAAGCAACAACATTATGGCCATAGCACTCCTCAAGCACTACATTCATAAGCTGATTACATGAGGAGACAAATCCCTTCTAAAACAATTTATTTTTGAATACACAGCATGGCACGCTCATATGAACACCAGCATATACATACAAATATAGAAATAGCAATAATAATAAAATACTACAATGAATAAAATACGCAACTCAAACAAAACAAAACCAAAGAAATAATTTTATTTTGAGGCGTGGAATGTGCCTCTCATTCAAGCTAGAGGATATGTGCATGTGTTTGTGCCGATTATATTATTCTACTTTACCTCAATGATATAGAATACACACACCTGTCTATAGCTTTACTTAGGGTTGGGGTGGCACAAAACCATAATACAGTGAATAAGAAAAACACAATTGAAATATTTCAATTAAAACAAGAGCAACAGTACTCGTACTACCGTTCTACTAGTAGTCAATGAACAAATAAATAAATGATTTTTAAGGTGGGTTCAAAATGTCCCACAATAAACAGTGTTTTTCAATCAATCCACCACATCTGTGTTGCACAGGCAGGTCGGTAACTAAAGAAAACTATGTGGATGTCCTTACATAAATTTTGAATAGAACCCAAAAACATGTTTGATTTGATTTTTTTGTTGACCAAGGCACCCTTTTTCTATTGTTTTCAACTGAAGTGACGCATTTGCTCACCGTGTAGCCTAGATTATGAATGGACTGAATAAATGTTTTAAATATTTATTCAAATAATACATAAAATTAATGTTGAAAAATCATGTTTCCTGTTTGGTCGAAGAATAAAACTTCAGAGTGTTTTCTATTAGAAACTTAAGACCAACAGTATTTCTGTTTGTCAGATTACTGAAAAATAGAATATTATAATTTTATGACAACCGTTTGTGTTGGTCTTTTTTTCATATTACTGGAAAATGGAAGAAAATGACTGGTCTTGGAAATCCATACACTGCAGGTGCCACAGATAGAGGTTACGTTGAAAAACATTAAAATATTCCTTTAACTTGTCTTTTAAACCAGCCTTCATCGCTCCTTATCCCGACAGGTGTCATCCCTCAGATCACCCACACCCACACCCCCACCACCACTCCTTTAGCTGTAATACACCATGCCCATTATGACACACTCATTTTCTTCCCTCGTTCTTCACTTATTTGGTCTTACTCCTTTCTCTTTCACGATCAGCCAGGTCTATTGCAGCCATGTTGCAAGAGGCAGTGATGAGGTGAAGAACGCTGATGCCAGACTTCAGCAAACACACCACACCGCACACTGCCAGCAGGCCCTGCAGCCACACTGTAAATATACACACGTAAGACGTTACAGAGGTATAAGCAGCCTTACATTAATATCATTATCATATCCCACCATGTCACTCCCACCTCATGGCAGCTCCACTGGCTCCCGGTTAAGTTTCACATTTAATTCAAAATCCTTCCGTTAACCTTCAAGGCCATTCACAACTTCACCCCTCCAAATCTGTCCGACCTCCTACATGTTGCCACTCCTTCTTGCACCCTCAGATTATCTACTTCCATTCACCTGATTGTCCCCTCTACCCATCTCAGCTCTATGGGCAGCTGTCTGTCGCTCTGCTCCCTGGCTTGGGGACCCATTACCTCCCAACCTTAGAAACATAAATTCCCTCTCACTTTTTCAATCCAAACTCAAAACCCATCTGTTCAAGCTAACATACTGTCTTTAAATTATTTGCATTGTCCAATCTGCCCATTTTTAATGCCTGTTTATTTTTTGCTTTTGTGGGGTTTTTTTTTAAAATAGTTGTTTATTTACTTGCACTTTTTGTACGGTGTCCTTGGGTGCTAGAAAGGCGCCTATAAATAAAATGTATTATTATTATTAAATAACACTGTCAGAATCGCCAAAAGGGTAAAAACCGGTTAACAAAAAAATAACAAGAAAACCCTCTTAGTATTCAAGGAAGGTTCATGCATTTGGGGAATTTCTATTGGTCCATTCAATATAAACTTTTCACATGATGTAAAGGGCAGATGGTGTGTTGAAATTAAGGTAAAAAACAGTTAAGAACCAGACAGAAATGGAGTTAAGTAACCCCACACAGCAATAACAATATGGCAAGAGGTTTCAGATGAAACAAAAGCATATCAACATGGTTGTCATGGAAAAGTGGACGTCTGTGTGGAAATGAGAAGACGATTCTGCTAATAAAGACACCGGGGGGATAGAAAGAAAGAGGCAGAGAAAGGGAGGTAGAAATAAAGAGGAAGAGGGAAGTGTGGAGTAAAAGCTGACCACAGAAACTCACCTTGTGGCTCCTCGATATAGTACAGTACATACAGCAGGCAGTAAAACAGCTCATTCCCCATACACATGAAAAAGAGCACCGGCTAAGAAAAGAAAAGACAAAAAGAGAGTGTTGATACCTCTTCAGTTTGTCATCACACATCTTTGAACAATGATCACCTTTGGATCTTAAAATACATTGCAATCTGGGGACCACTAGCTTTTCAAAATGTTTCATATAATGCATAAAATGGTAATGCAACATTTAAATGAAATAAAAATTTCAATACAATTCTACCTCAAGAACCTCACACATTGCCCCGTGTTGTTTAAATCAGTTACAGATATTCAATATGTGCTTTTAACAGTACCATAGAAAATTCTAATCATTATTTAGGTAAAACCTACTTCATATCAAGAAAGAAACAGATAAAACTGAGTGTGGGAATACGCTCAGAGTATTAGCAGTCAGATTTGCAGGCAATTTGTACTAAACTGAAAAGTAAAAATGAATTGCACATAAATCAGCATAGACATTTTTATTTGACCATTACCCTGGAGGTGTAATAGACCCGTAGAATGGGGTTGCCTGACAGATCGATGGTCTTGTGACTTGTTGCTCCCTTCATCATAGAGCTGAGGCAGACAGATCCAAGAGAAAAAAGACAGGCTTTAAATAGAACAAGACAAGTGACAGCAGGATGTGTTTTTCCTAATAGACAGTAAAAATCTACTTTCACCAGAGATCCTTTAGGATTTCTGCAATATAGTGTGGTTAAACGTGCAGCCACATCATTGGACAGGTGTCCTTGCCACACTACCACATGTCTGACTCACCTGTGCAGGTGCAGCCAGTGGCTGGCCACATCCAGACTCATGCTGAGCTGGAAGAGGAAGGTGTAGGACGGGTAGAGCAGAGCCAAGTTCACCAACAGACACATGGTGGCGCAGCGGTCCGTTAACATGTCCAGCATGGCACCAAACTTAGTGCCTGGACAGAGAGAAAGAAGTTAATCAGACATGAAAAATATATACACAATATATTCTTAGACATCAAAAGGGGGGGGGGGGGGATAAATACCTTGATTGAGGGCTCGAGCTGCATGTCCATCAAAAGCATCCAGCAGTGCGCTCAGCAGATAACAGAACACTGCTGGGGCTGGACAACACGGCATCAAATAGAAAGACAACAAGGCCAGAATAATTCGGGCATAGCCTGGAGGAAGAAAGAGTTCCTTTAGCTATAACATTTGACTCGTCAGTTCTTATGTTGAGAATTTATGGCTTTTTCTTAACGCATTTGGACTAATGGTAATTAAAACCGAAACATTATATCACAAGTGAGCGTTGTACAAGCATGCAAAATGTATAAGGAAAAAAAAATAAGCTCACTTAAATCTAAACAACCATTTATAATATGCACCTAATCTCTTAGTAATATCAAATAAGTACTTAATTTATTTCTTTTTTCTCAATGTTTTTAAGAATTGCAGAGGAAGCTACTCATGTTATGACTGCAAAGAGACACAGAGACAAGAACAGACAGAGGGTATAACAGTGGAATAACAGTAGTAGAAGACAGATGTAAGGGTTTTCTAACTCCATATCATTAAATATTTCGCATGTGCAAATGAGCCCACAGTGATTGTGAGCTTGTGGGGTGCTAAAACAGATCCTTCGAATGACCTGCACTGAGAAATGTCACTTTTATTTGTGAGGATCTCGTGTACCAACATATGATTCTTACTAGTGAACATTATTACTAGAACAAATATCATTTTAACTCACCCCTGATGACAAAAGTTGTGGAATGGAGGTAGCTCAGAGGGTGGGATACTTGCCTCCAGACCGTGAGGTCATGGGTTCGAATCCTACCTTCAGCACACCACCACTGGATCCCTGAGCAAGACCCTTAACCCTAAGTTGCTCCAGGGAGACTGTCCCCTGTTCTTAGAGAATGAAAGTCGCTTTGGATAAAAGCGCCTCGTAAATGTAATAAAAACTAGAAAGCGAAGGATCACTGAAGACTGAGAGGGTCACAGGTAAGTTTACTGAAAAGTACTTTTAGTACTCAAGAGCATAAAGTGCTCCACCGAATGTCATGTCACATTCCCAAACAATAATTTGTGCAATAGCCTGTTGCTACTTTAAGTAACAATCATTATGTGTGTCACGATGTGTATTATTTTGCTATGATGTGCAATAGTTATTTATATGCATTGTTGTTTATATCAGGAGCTAAAACATCATCAGTATGTATAATATCTTATCTTACCATGTGCAGTATCAGGTGAGGTTTTGTAAATGGGTGCTAAATCATTTTATTATGCAATAGTCTTTCCATGTAAATACTGCTTACAGACTACTACATTTCCACTATGTGCAAAAACATACTTGTGTATATAGCACTGTCTATTTCATATTGAAGCTTTTCTCAAGACCTTTATTGGATTTATTTAGGCTTTATATTTCATTGTGTTCTTGTCTCGGTGTGTCTTTGCAGTCCTAAAACAAGCAATCGACTTTTCTGATTCTAATGTTGTAGGTGGTTGTAGCTCCTGTTTCAGCTTCATCTAAGAGAATCAGCCACATCCTGTCAGACATCCAATGGGTTTATTACACTGGAGCAACTCAAGAGTGCACTTTTAGCCTTTTCAATCGGGAGATCACATGTTAAAACAACACAAAAGGCATTCATTCATTCAAAAACAAGCTTTAGTACATTAGAAATACACAAAGCTCACACACAAGCACTCTGAAAAGCTGCAAAGCCTTTCAGCTCCAGGCCAGAGCCAAGACAGGTCTTACCGATCAAATTGGGCACGAACAGAAAGATGTTTTCCTCGATCATTATACCAGCCGTGCTGTTTGATCAAGGCTGAGTTTTAAGAGGTTTTTAATCGCTGGCTCTGTTTCTCAGCTCTCTGTAGGGTTCAGGACTGACAGGAAGCTTCAGGATGACGTGAAGAGAGACGTCACACTTCTGGGGGAGCAGTTAACCCTTCGAACAGCATTTCATCTCTACATTTCATGGACAAAAGTTTTGGGACACATCTGTTTTCCAGAGCTTGGGCTGAGTTTCTTACTTCCAGAGAAGAGCAATCTTAATGCTTCAGCATATCAAGACATTCTGGACAGCGCCATGCTTCCAAATTTTTTGGACAGTTTGGGGAAAGCTCATTAAAGTCTATGCATTTGAATGCAAGGTCAGTACGCATGGAAATGCATATTAAATTGACTAATTTGATAGAAATGGAATGAATAAACGTAATAATCACCTCAAAGCACTACATATTCCCACACTAAACCAAATGGTCAGATATGAATGCGTTAATGCAGAAGCCTTCCCTTTAATCTGGAATCTCCATCTTGAGAATATACATTCTCATTTATCAGACCTGCCTTTATTTTACTGATTTGACAAAATACATTAACAAAACCTTAATTTACTGATATGACCAAAGCAAATATATTTGTTCCAGTCATTACACATCTGAACTTGCAACATGGATTTGTTTGGGGTGGGGGTGGGGTGACATAAAGTTATATGTCCCTACACATACACGAGGTTATCACCTTTAGAGTTCTTCACTTCTCCCGTCAGTGGTTTTAATATTGCTGCCGATTGGTATATTTTTCCAGGAATAATACATCATTATGAATGAAACTGCAATCTCAGCAGTCACTTGCAAATCATAGTTTCATACTAATTTTAAACAGTTAATTTAACTAAAAACAGCAATATTTGCTATGTTCAGCCTCTGGATCAGGTTGGCGTTTAAGATTCTGCTGTTTATTGATGTGAATGTAAAGCATTTTCTCTTCAAGAAGGAAAGCAGCCAGTAATGTGCATGTAACACCCTTGTTTCCGTGGTAACCTCAATCCGTGTCCAGTGTGTTGCTGCTTCAACATGACCTTATGACTCCTGCCAGTAGTCCCAGATAAATGATGTGAAACACTGGATCCAGAAGAGGTAAAAATGCATTTAACGAGATAAACAAAAGACCTTATGTACAACCTTATTGTAAAACCTCCACTTCAAGCTTTTACATCACTTGAAAATACCAGCTGTGATTTATTAAAGGACCAATAGGAACAGTAACTACTGCTTCCACTATAGGTTAGCATTTTGCTTTCTGTAGCATTTTGAAGAGAAGAGGTTTTGCTCCAACAGCAACAACATACGTTGAGAGATGCAGAACAAAGACTGAAAGGACTCAAATGCTGAATTTTTATCCTTTTTAATGACTTGTTAATGGTTTCTGTACAAGTTCTAGAACCCATTTTCATTTTCCTGCTTGTTAAACCTGAACATAGTTTGGCCTTTTCACTTTCTTTGACCAACCTTTTCTGCTGCTCTCTAACACACTTTTACATGTCTTGACACATTTCACCACGCGTGCACACGCTCAACTTTTGGCCTGAACCCTCCCCGTTCCTCCACAGTGGAGAAACGGGGGATAGCACATGCTCTGCCATACAGTTCCAACTCTCATTCCCAGCCCTGGAACCTCTCCCCGCCCCCCTTACAACAGACGGCATTAAGAATCCAGCACGTTTTGCTGTAAACACATGGAGTGAAGTGGGCCAAAGCTACAGTGGCCGAGGTTTAGAGTGGTTCTCCTCCTCTGTCTGCAAAAGGTAAACAAACTGAAATACAAAATAGGAGATAAAAAAACACTGATTAACTGCTGGAGATGTAGGGCAGAGGGTGAGTGGGAGCAGTGGAAAGGTGTGAACGGAAAACTGAAAAAAATAGAGAGGTCAGGCAGACACAGGAGTGTGAGGTACTTAGTGGGAGCGAGAAGGATTATAAAAAGAAATGAGGAGAAAAACCGGAAAAAAGTGAGAGTTTATGAAAGAGAGCGAGAGAGAGACAGAGAGCACGTGAGAGAGAAAGAGTTAGATACAAAGAAAATACCCTAGTGAATGCTGGTGTTTGTGAAGAGCTGGCAGTGTGGAGGTTCGAAGACTACTTCAGTTCCTTGTTAAAATCTGGGAGTTATGAAAGACACCAGTATTGCCACAATTGCGGTTACTGAGACAATTTGGTTGTCAGTGTAAACAGCTCAAGATGACGTTAGTTTACTAAAAAATTAAAAGGGGGGAAAAAAAAACCATCCAGGCAGGAAATGATATGACAAAACATGCTGGATCAGAGGGGGGGTGTTTTGGACAATGTACAATTAGCTAGAAATGATCTATACAGCTAAAATTCTCTTAAAATGTCCTGTACAAGTTTAATACTGGCTCTAAAATACTACAATCCCAACAACACAGACTCCTACCCTGAGACATAACAAGGAATGTTGGGATAGGTAGTCTTTCTATTTTTTCCTCCTCTCCCTAAAAATGAGACTTGTCTCAAGTTCTCCATCACAGTAACATTTCTTGCATTCTCCACCTAGTGGTCAACATTGGCAAAAAAGGATAAGGAACCAAAACAAAAAAAATATATGCAATAATAAAAAAGTGTGACAGAATTAGTTAAGAATTAATTACAACATAAATTACAACTGCAGTAGTTGAAGTAATAACAGTATCCCCCCGTTTCTTACTTTCCAATTACTATAGTTCCCATAGCAAAATTATCATTATCCTATACAAAGGTTTTGCGTTAGTGCTTTTATGTACACACATTATATACGTACAATATAGATCAAAAGTGTTTAACAGTGAACAATCTTAAACCTAGCTGTCAAACCTTTGACAGGTATAATACACATATATACTCACTCATATATAAATGTGCTGTGTGTACATTTTGTATACAAATGGCCTCTGTACATTAGGGCTTGATGCACCGAACTGTAAGCAGCCCTCTTAAGGACATGTATATCCCATATACATATGCCTTTGTAGACAGAGACAAGGAGATGTATTTACCATTGTAACTCTAACATACTGCCCTTTGAATTGCTTTCCAACCATGTCAGGTAGGAAGAAGATGCCAGTTCTCTGATTTATTATCCTGTTGACACAACCACTCATACAAACAAAACAAAAAGGTAAATCGACAACTACTGCTTGGCCAAACCTAACAGCAACATGGCAGCATGTCTATATAAAGACAGTGGGCGGAGTTGCTTAAGGTTAGCCCAGCCGCTGGATGGCAGTATGTGAAGAAAATGTTGCACCCAAACAAAAATAAAAGCTAATCTCCTTGTCCCCAACACAAATGGGCATTTTGATGATCATTTTCAATTAGTATAGTTTTAGTATTATATACATAACTACATGGTATTCACTCAAAGCACCCCCTCTTTTGTGTTTGGATTAAGATAAACATCTTTAAACCAATTTAAAAACATGCTACTAACTTGTTTTTCCCCGTGCTATTGCCACTCTCTCTCTTAGTAGTAAAACTCACATTGGCAATTCAATTATCATATTCTAGGCCTTAAAGTACCTATCAGAAACTGCTGACACAGCACCATGCCAGCATAAGCAAAGGGTCTGGGGCATACTGGTGGTGTAGTGTTCTTTGTTCTTGTTTAAAAGCGGTACCAAAACCTGGCATAACTACTGCAGCCATTTCTGATCGGAGCTTTAATTGCTGAAGGGGGCTAGCAGTATCTCACTTTCTGGTGATGTCTTGCAATGGTCAGTCTGGCAAACTAATGCCTAATCATCCTATGGAGCTTGACAATCTATCACTAATGTAGTGTTTATGACTATATGCTAGCACTTCACAGCATGCAATTCAAGCAGAGCTCTTTCTAGAGGTAGCTTGTTGAATTTTCTGCTCAAATAGATACAAAAAGCCCCCAACAGAATCACTGAACGGCCATCTTGCTCTACAGTATTGGCACCATTCACTTTCTCATTCTATCTCCAACATACTTTTGTCACTTCTTATCACAACATCCTTTTTTAGCTTTTCGTATCCCCCCTCCCACTCCCATGAAAACCCTGAGATCAATCTACCTTACAAGTAAAGGTGATTACTGCTGTTCACTGTCTGAATACTGATCAGATTTACTATTAAAGGGGTGGAATGAAGATCTTTCAAATTCACACTAAATAACAGCCAAGGTTCCAAAAACACTAAAGAGCCAACCTAACCCAAAGAGCTCTCCTTTGAATTTCTGCAAAAGATTTCTGCCTTCTAGCTGGCTCTAGGAGTAGGAGAGGTGGGATCCGTTGGAGATGTGAGAGGTGACAGAGGTGCTGCGGCTCAGGCCTCCATCTCCGGCTGGGCCTCCAGGACCTCCTCCTGACGCTGTCCTCCTCAGGGGCCCTGGGCTGTTTCTCAGGGCCATCAGGCTGGGGCCCCTCACCACCAGACCCTCACCCCTCCCTCCATACCCACCCTGAGAGGAAGAAGAGGAGGAGGATGAAGGGGGAGAGGAAGAAGACAGAGAAATAGGTGGAGGCGGTGGAGGAGGAGGAAGCAGGGCAAGAGATTGGGAGGCATGGGTAGAGAGATAGTGGTGCGAGTGACCGTGAGAATAGGAAGAGGATGATGATGATGAGGTAGAGTGGTGGCTCCCTCCCCCTGCTCCACCTCCCCACTCTCTCTCTCGCTCCCGCTCTCGTTCACGACTCTCACGGTACAGGTGCGGTGTGCTCTGGTGGTGGTACTGCTGTGGGATGTAATGAAATCGGTGGTGAGATGAAGAGGATGAAGAGGAGGACGAAGAGGCTGATGAAAGTGAACTCGGCAGGCCACGTGATCCCAGTCCATCGAAATCTCGTTCACTGTCCCGCTCCCGACATGATATTGACTCCACCCGGGCAAACCCTGCCGTGCTGTTCTGGCTCCTCCAGGAAGGCGGTGCTGCTGAGTTCTGGATGCCATGACTCCAGTGGCTTCCCGAGCGGGGCACAGGGCGAGAGGGCCAGCCGCCTGGCCCTGAGGAGGGTGGATTAGGATAGCCCTGGCTGTAGGCCTCAGCAGGAATGCCAGTCAGGGCCATGTTGCTGAAACCTAGCCTCATGCTTTCAGAATCAAATGCCTCAATCTCTCGGGCCTGACGTTCCAGCAATGTCCGGATGCGCTCTGAACGCTCATTCTGAAGAGAGAGCATCTCCTCCTCAATCTACAGAGAGAGTGCGCACAGAAGAGAGCACATGAAAAACAGAGTGCAAATAAGAGAGTAAGTAGGAGTGTGAGTGAGACAGAAAGAAATGAAATTAGTGTATAACCCATAAATATAGTACAAACCAATATGAAATAACCATGTACATAAAAGGCCATAAACAAAATAAGACATTTGGCTATGGTCTAATGTTGCTCACCCTCTGTTCAAGCAGTGCTCTGCGAATGGATACTCTCTGCTCCAAGTCTTTGACCTCTCTTTCATGCTGTGTGTCTGTGTGCATTTTGATCTTGCTCTGGTAGGCATTCAGCAGCTCCAGCTCCTGCTGCAGCTGCATTCGCAGCACCTGGTATTCCGCCTCCTGCGTCTCATCCAATCGCAGCTGAAAGAGTGAGAAATAAGCAGCAAGCCAGTAAAGAATCAGTGAGTAGTGAGGCCTGAGGTTTGTAGAGTTACCTAGTCTGATCCACATTCCTAGCATGCTACATTAAATAATTAATTTGCAAAAGGTGAGGTTGGGTTTAACAATGCTAATGTAATGATACAGAACACTAGTCTGTACAGAATGCATGTGGTCCATACCGTGTGAACAGGATGTCACTAACTGCAGGTGTTTTATGTAGTGTGTGTGTTAGAAGGCGGTCTCTCCTTGCCTTACTCACAGCCTGTGTGGACAGCATGTCATTGATGGAGTGGTCATACTGTTCGGCCAGGATGGCCAGTTTACGAGTCTGTTCTTCCTTCAGCCTCTTCAGCACAGTCTTGTGGTCTGACTTGGGCGTGGTTTCCAGCAGGTGGTTCCGCAGGGCTTTGTACTGCCGTGTCTGAATCTTACATGTGTCCTGGAACTGCCGCTTGATCTGTAGCTCCTTCGTCTGAGACAGAGACCACAAATGACAATCAATAGATAAAAGGCTGAATTAAGAAACTGCAAGATATTAACAGATACTATACTCTGTCAACACATACATAAACTAAAACAAGGCCACAGCGTCTGCTCCAGTGAAGCATATGTACTGCTCACCTTTAGGCTCTTAGGCTGCTGGCGGACCTCCATGCTGTGCTTCTGCCGCAGCTCCTGCTCGCGGCGCTTATTGTAGTCCATCTGGTTGGCGAGTTCACTCTGATGCTGTGTGCGGATAAGGTCGGCTCGTGTGCGCTGCACTAAGCCCAGTTGCCGGAACTCCAGCTCCTGTGTGGACTCGTGATGCCGCAGAAGCATAGCACACTCCAGATCCTTCTGCGTTTGACGCTTGTTCAGCTCCTACAGAGTGATGCAGGTTGGAAAAAGAATTGACATGTTTAAAGTGTCCTTCTTATTTAAGAAAAATAATGATGTAAAAGAAGACCATTAAAATATTGCAAGCATTAAAGAGGGCAGACATCAAATTAATTCTCAAAAAACCCCAAAGAAAATCTCTGAGGCTCCTAACATGTATCGGAACATTCGCAGGGCACATAACTGGCAATCAGGTGGCCTGACAAATACTGCTGACAGAAGATGCCTGCTGTTTACGCCGCCATAGCTGAAGTCCATGTTTTACTTTATCACAATCTAGCACACACACCAGGACACGCTCATTTATCCTAAGATTCATTGACCTCACAGTAAAGAATTAGGCTAGTACAAAAGCTTATGTAAAAACTGTATTAACAATGACAAGCAACAACACTTCTTTTTTCTACTACCAATGTTGTCAAAAAGCAGCTTTACAGAACCCATGTCCAAGCCCCTAGTGAGCTAGAGGAAACCTTGGGAGGAACCAAGACTCAAAACTGGGAACCCATCTACTTCTAGTCGACCCTTGGGGTGGGGGCGGTGGGTAAGAGAGAGAGACTGACTCTATGGAGAAAAAGCCCTTTCTGTGTACAATCTTAATCACTGATATAGACAGACTGGGCATCTATAGCTAAAGGAGTTGGTACAGTTGAAACATAGCAGATATAGTTATGTTGAAACAGTAGCTTGAGAGTCTCTAGTCCACAACAACAGGAACAACAATCTCCACTGGAGCTCTAAACAGCAGTTGCCCTTGGGTATAATGGTGCGCAGAGCAGGCTTTACCTCTCGAAGTAGGTCCTGCTCCAGGTTGTGTCGTGCCAATAGCATCTTCCTCTTATACTGTCGACACTGGAGCTCATAATACTGCCTCTGGCGTCGCAGCAAGCCTGCCTCCTCCTCCGCCTGGATCTGCTGGAGACACTCCTTCTGTCTGACTAGCCACTCTTGCTTCTCTCGCTTAGGGGTGGACTGGTTCTCATTAAGCTCCTGTATACAGACCAGAGTGGAGTTTTAAAAGTGTCTCACACATGCCTTCACACTCTCTAGGAACAGGTTATATTTATTTCCAAAGAAACAGTTTATGCAGTTATTTGACTCACAGTGAAAGTATCAATCACACAAAGCATCATCTGAAAGAATGTTTCCAATATAACTAGAACACATTCCTGCGCCTTCATAAATGTGTACGTGTACCTCTTTAAGCTGCTCTTTGCGCTGCCTGTACTGCCGTTTCTGGGAATCCAACAGACTAGTGAGCTCTTTTTTCTGCTGGCCCAGAATGTGCTGCTGGAACTTTTTCTCCTCAGTCTGTGCCGCCTTAGTCTGCAGATCAATAATAGAGATCAACACACAGTCACAAACAGTCACATCAAATCTTACACAAGTATAGACTTTAACGCTGATTGACTACACATTTCAGGGCACCTGAATGCTTACATCAAAAATGGCTCATTTACATACATTTCTCTAGGCAGTTTTCATGTGGCGCTCTGGAAAACCTCAGCAGCCCTCTAGTTCTTTCTGCCTCACCTCTTTCTCCAAAATAGCTTGATGTTTTTTGGACAGCTTGTCAGCTTCACTACCGAAGCTGTTCCTTTGGCTCTCCAATTCTTTGTCCAGACGCAACTGGTGCTCATCCATCTCAGCCTTCAATTTGTTCTCCAGTGCCAGCAGCTGCTTCTGGTGCTGCCGCCGCATACGTTTGTAGCCAGTCATCTGCTCCCGAAGTGCTGAGCCCTGTTCGTGCTCTTGGATCTGTCGTGTCACCTGTAAGATGAGAAAGTGGCTTCCAATTTAATCAACAGCAACTTTGACAAATTTGCACCAAACCAGTTTACTAGTTCATTTAAAATATGATTAACTGGTAAGATAATGGAAAGCAATGGGTACAATATAGTGTAATAAAACTACACATAACTGTGTTATAATATAAATAACACATCAGAGGAAATTGTGTGTTATTTATATTAAATGTAAACACAATGTACAGAAATACTGAAAATAAAAATGTATGTAGCTGTGCGCTGTTTATATGTTCCTAGAGGTACAAGCATATCAGAATAGAAAAAAAATGAAAATGTAACATTTACAATCATGTTATACAGTTAAACACTGGAAGTTATAAGTTATAATGCAAAAGAATGTGGGCACTTACCAGTGAAGCTGTGCGGATGGTGGCAAAGTGATCACGGTTGCGATAGTGTGCTCTTCTGCGTGCTCCTGAGGACGCCTGCTGTTGCTGTTGCTGCTGCTGTTGCTGCTGGGAGTCCATCTCTGGTTGGTATGGGTCATCATATATATTATCAGGACCCTGACACACACCAACAGGAAAATAAACACACACCATATACAAAAATGCTTGTGATGATATATTCGAGCCCTATTTGATCTAGAGTAGAGTTTTACAGAGGGAGGTACTTTTTCAAAGTGATGTGTGTGGTTTTCACTAGCTAGACTGTGATAAAACGAGACTGAATATCCTTTTATTTGTGAAAGACATACCTTCTCCAGTTTACACCAGCTTAAAAGAAGCTTAAATTAAAGAAATGGAAAAATACACTGTATTTGTGTATGTACATAAGTTTTGACCAAGTGCACCTTAGTCAATGTTTGTGTAATTTTACTTTCACCCAAACCTCTACTACTACTAATAATAATAAAAGAAAACATACTACAGAGTTTAAGAATATTTTACAAGTAAACGTCACAGCAGAATTATGAGACTACACAGCACTGAGACTCCTGTTAAACAGCAGTTAATTAATATCTATGGCTATTAATTAATGCATTTTAATTTAGTGCATTTCATTAAAGATTTTTTAATTTAAAGCAACCACTAAAATAAATTAGAATAATAGACAAGTTCCATTATCTCAACCGGCCATCCTTAATCAGGGCCACAGGGGGGTGCTGGAGTTTATTCCAGCGCTCAGAGGAAGAAAGGGGGACAAACACCCTGGACAGGTTGCCAGTCACATATATTTCCAACTTAAACAAATTCAGATAAATTGCAACCATGCTCTCTGGGGATGGGCATAAGTACATTAATCTAACAGCAATCCATTATGACTAGGGATGGGAACCAAAATTAGGAATTTAATTCTGGTCGATGGTGTCTCTCAAGCACAACAGTATAAAACAATATGTAAAAAATATGTGTGTACATGTGCCTACACCACACCCATATGTCTCTTACAGAGCATGCATGCTGCTCCAATAGGCTAATATACACAAGTCTTAAACACTGCATCTGCTAGGACGTGTGTGGTTATCTGCCAGGACTGGTTTTAGTTGAGACCTGAATTTATGGGATGTTACTTTCTTCAGTTATTTATTTAATGTAAAATTTTAAACAAATCTGTTCACTGTTCGGTTTGAATCATTCTAAATAGTTTGTTTTGTTATTTAAACAGAACAGTGCAGGCAAGTTATACAGTGCAAAGCTGCTATATAACTCCACTACTCCACTAACTATACTAAACCAATTTTAAGTGAAAATGAAGAAGCAAGCCAGACACAAATAATGTTAACTACAGCCATTACCTTGAACCCCAATATGCTGTGCCTTCTCTTAAGACAATCAATGCAAGAATAGACAAACAAGTGCTTCTGGAATCAACACAAGAGGCATTCGAATGAAGTCCGAACACAAAAGCTGTCACTACTGACTCTTAGACCTTGCTTGAAGTACTTATTTCTATGCAACACTAACATGATACAACTACCATGAATCTGCAATTCACAGTGCAGCATTAGAAACGCACAGTTTTGAGCAAACAAAGTGTTTTCTGGTGATTATATTAATTACAAAATCATATTTAGCAGCAGAAAAATAAGGGGAAAAAGTGTAAACAGGGCCACACAACACTGAAATTCAAACCACACATACGGGTCTACTCACAGAGGGCCGGTGTATGATGGAACTGTTGGAGGTGACGGTGTGCTCTCCTTCCCCCATCATGGCCATCTCTGCACTATCATCTGAACCATCAGCCAGGCTGTTGACCGAGGAGCTCTGAGAGCTGGCACTAATGGACATGGAGGGCACAGAATGAGAGCTCTCCATGCTGTTCACTGTTCCTGTACGCAGTAGGTACTGCTCCACATCCTACACACGAGAGAAAAAGAGAAAATTCATATAAGACACACTGACCAAAATAAAGGAAAATGGGGAATTTGTAGAACAAGAAAAGAAACAACCCAGAATGTATTAAAAGTACAAAACGCCATGCCTCTTCCTCCTCGCCTCCATCCTGAGTGGGGCCATTGTGCGTCTCCTGGAAAAGGATCTTTTTCATCTTCCTGTACTGAAGGTTGTCTAGCTCCCTTACTGCATCTTTAGTGCGTGCGATCAGATCCATCACCACAGACAGGGGGCGCTCTCTACACAGGAACCGATGCTGCAAGCAGAGAGCAAGTTAAGAAGAACTAATTTCACATTCCAGACTTACATACACAAGCAGAAGAATAGGTCATTTGCAAGGTCAGTGTGCTTGCATTATAACTGAATGAGTATCAAGTGGAGCGGGGTTATAATCAGCAATTGGCATACAGGATGTTTTAAAGTCCATAGAGAAATTTAAAAAGCTTCATAAGTATGGGTATAAATACATTTAGAACTAATGCAGAGTGTTTTTGCACCAGCAGCGTGTCTTACATTGAGCAGCACATCAGAGGTAGGCCTGTCCTGAGGAATCTTTTGTAGACAGGAGTCCACAAAGTTGCGGAAATAATCTGACCTGAAAACAAAAAAGGGAAAAGTAAAGCATCAGCAATCATGAGACGCAATGAAATCTGATCATAGATCAACACATTTGCAGTGTGCTCAAAGGTAACTCAGAACAGGTTTTATTGTTTTGATCTAGTAAAACCTGTACCCTCACTCTATAAACCACACCCACACACAAAACAGCTCTTTATCAAAATGTTTGGCAGATTACTGGAACAGCTGTATGTTGAACTGAATTTTGACCTGACTTTTTAAAAGGGGAATAAGATCATTTAACAAAACTTGACTGTTGCTTAAAGTCATTAATCTAGGGCTGAAGCAATTATTCAGGATTATTGATAAAACTGAGTGTCAAATGTTTTCACTGTTGACTTTTCATTTACATTTTACAGCAACTAGAATGAATTCTCCAGTGCAGTGGTTCACCTATAGTGTTGTACTAATGTGAAAAAGAAAAAGAACAGTTAATGGGTTCTTTAACCACCTGAAAAAGAGACACCAAAGTGATCATGAAGCGGCAGAACACTCAGTAAACATTATCTAGTTTCTGACAAAACATGCTGGTTTCTGAAAATACAACTGCTTCCGAAAGAAACACTAAGTGAAGTCAGAATGAGTCAATGCCACATTTTTTCCACTCGTTTGAAACTTGGCTTTGGACAATCCCTCAGTTTTTCAAAACAAGTCATTTTCATTTAACTACAAAACAGGCTTTACTTAAAATTTAAAGCAAAAGCAGTGCACTAACAGTTCACATTTACAAGCCACATTTACAGATTTGCAGATGATAATCAATTATCAAAATATTTGTTTTTGCAGACCAATATCAATCCATATTCACTGTACCAGCACGAAAGTACCAACACTGCAGGCAGTTTCAGAATGATTTTTCTACACAGTCAGTGAAGTCCTACCGATAATTAACAATATTAAAAGCTAACATGATGGGCTATGGGCAATCGAAAGTTAACTGCAGTGAATGCAGTCGTGCAGCGAATAACTAATGGGAGAGATCAGCGGCACCAAAAATGAAATCGGAAGAGATGTGTGGTGTGCTTACCAGTGATTTGATGCCAGCACGGGACTTTCGTTCTGAGCAATATGATATAAGGCACTCATAGCATTCATATTAAACAAAGGAGGCTTCCGCTCCGCTAGAGAGAGAGAAAAGTGACAAAAGATAAGGGAACAAGAGAAGAGAAATGAAGGTTTCAACAAGAAGAATGCAAGAGAACAGAACAAGAAGGGAGAAATACAGACAGAAAGGGGGGGGGGGGGGTAGAGAGACAGACAGACAGACAGAGAGACAGAGAGAGAGAGAAAAAGAATGTTAGCTTGTAACAAAAGCAGCTTATAAACTAAACCCCAAATCCCTCTTCTAACAGGCCTCACAAACACAACAAATTCCCATACACACAACCACACTGGCCTAAATGTCTATGGTGACCTACAATCATAGGGTTAAGTCCGGGCATGAATGTCAAAAGTCAACTACTTGTCATTATGGCAGCACTCACCTAACTCTATGCAGGTGATTCCCAGAGACCACACATCCACTTTCCCGTCGTACTGACCCTCATCCATGGCCAGGATAACTTCCGGGGCCATCCTTCACATCAGAGGACACAGGGTAAATCAACACAAAAGGTCAGATATGCCGCAATCAGAGGCTGGCTACTAGTCATGCATGCCTGGCTAGTTCAGGAATTAATGGCTGCACTCGCTGAGCAGCCCCATTTAATTTATAATATACATTTCGTTCTTTATGTTGTTTTGGCAAACAGCACCACACTTACAAGTAAAGGGTAGATTATAAACGCCAGACTATGCGATACAGTTGCCTATATCGTTTTTTTAAAGTTTGGCATATCCGGTCAAATGTTTTACAAATGTTCTAACTGAAAAGAATGACATTTTATGAATATTAAAGCCCAATTACCATTCATTTAATTATAATAAAAAAAGGGAAAAACATCAACGCTTAAATTAGGTGTCTGGTACACAGTTTCAAAGCATAAATTAAGTGTACCTTCCTGTGCTAAGCAGCAGGAACCAAAAGATAACTGATTAAAAAACAAAAGAAGTCTATAAAAGAAACAGAAGTATTTTAGACTGGCCTGGCACAGTGATAGCCATATACCGGCAAACTATGCAGTCGTTTTACAAACAACACCATGATGGAAAGGTCATCAGAGGCTAAACTTTTATTTTGTTCTCCTTACAAAAGTCTGCAGTGCAACTCTTAGATAAACTAGAGGCATTCTGGAATCCAGTGTTGTGGTCTAAAGAAACAAAAACTGGATTACAATCACCCTAGATATGTTTTTGGGAAAAAAGCAAAAATATTTAGATACTAATTCTAATAAATTAGAACACATCCTAGATGGTAATGCTCAATAGCCAGCGAAAACTGATGAAGAAAAGTAAATAACATCTTATTTTAGATTGTTCTATGCAAATGTGAAAAAAATCAACAAAATATAGTTCAACAGGATACTCTTTTTGCCCAAACTTGCAAAAGTACTCACACCCTCAGTGTTTTTCCTGGTTTAATTAATTTTTTTGGATTTTTGGAAATGAACCTAATAAAACTGTCCTAACTAGGGATGCACCGAAAAAAAAAAATATGACCAAAACCAAAACATCAAAAATGAGGAAACACTTGGCCGGAAACCGAAACAAATTATTAAAGCTGGCCGATATGGCCTACTAATAAAATCTCATTTTTTCACAATAAATCCAATTTAATCCATTTACCCCTCCCCTCCTCAAAATCAAACTACAGATGACAAACAAATGGTTCAAAACAAGTTTTAACTTAATTTTTTTCCTTTTACTTTAGTGTTAAAGTTAAATCTGACAAACTGTAGGTGTAATACTTTAAGCATGTTAATGAAGACTGGTTTTTGCACAGTATGTATAGGCAACATATCTTTTGCAATATACATCGCAACAGCATTTGTTATCGCCTTCCACCGTGCCCCATTCTTATCATTAACAGGGCATTAACAGAAAAGTCGACTTCAGAGTCACAAGTCGACCCCCCCCCCCCCCGAGTGAAGTCAACTATTTTTTTTTCTCCCCGTGCGCGCGCTTGTGTACACAGTGCTGTCTCCGCCTCTGTTTTGATGTTGCTGACACACGTCAAAATCGTTTGTTTTGCTGCACCACGTCAGAAACAGACAGTTAACTACTTTCTGACAATAACGTATTTAAGCTTCTCATATGCTAGAATATTAATAATACAATTTATTTGAGTGTGCCTTTCTAAAACCCAAGGTCAACCCCTTTCTTGGGCACAAACACTGCTACAGTGATGAAGTGCGCTAATTTACCCGTGTAGAACGGTGCGTCACATTAGTCCCGCTTTTGGCGCTCGCATGTAACATAAGTAATAAAATCGATTTTCATAAAAACACATCGTGCAGAACGGTAAATTCTAATTAATCGATAAAATTTATATATATTGCCCACAAATGATTATTAAATTATTAAAAGAATAAATCTGTTAAAAAACTATTCAAACAAACTGTAATCACCAGAAAACTTTCTTGCCTTTCAAAAACACAGATAGAGTGGGTGTACTTGAAGGGTCTTGCCTCTTCTCTGCTCGATCGGCATGTTTTGATTTTGTATGATAAATTAATCCCGATGTTGAGAAAGTCTTTGTGGATGCACCCCCTTTAGAAATTTTGGCACTGCGCACTTTACAAACGGCTTTCCGCATGACTTTCTTAGATATCGAAATGCACCCACATGGCAGATATGTTGACTCTAATTCAATCTGGTGCGTGCAGGTCCAAAAATGCCATTTTAAGCAAAATTTCAGTGGTCGAATATTAGTCCTAATGTTTGAAGAAATAACAAAAAAAACAAAAAAAAAAAAACAAAAAAAAAAAAAAAAATTAAATAAGAATTAAAATTAAAAAAAGAAATGTCTGTCTGTCTCACCAGTAGGGCGTGCCCACAAAAGAGTTGGCAGGGGCAACGATGGAGGCAGAGCCAAAATCTCCCAGCTTCACCTGACCAGGCTCAGTTAGCAAAATATTGCCTGCCTTTACATCCCTGACAGAGAGAGGGGGAGAGAGAAAGAGTGAGAGCAAGAGAGAGCAAGTGACAGAGACATGGATTGAACTGATTTAGTTTGAAGAAGTAATTTTGAGGTCATTTCTACAATCAAAGAAGAAAGTCCAATGAAGTCTGATCATTTAAAAATATGAACATAAAAATGCAGCCATTTATGACAGAAGCGCTCTACCTGTGAGCTCACTGTGAAGCAAGTGCCAGAGCAAGCCTGGAGAGTCCCTGAACACTCACCTGTGGATCATATTGTGAGAGTGAAGGTAGGCCAGACCCTGCAGTGCACCATGGGTAATAGCAGCTATTTCCACTTCCTGAAGGGGCTTCTTATGCACTGTAGAAGAGATAGATGGGGAGAGATCAGTACCAAGAACAAGAAACAAGCACCTCAGCGAAAGCCTTTCAACAGAATGAAATGTTTAATAAAGGTAAAATATCCAAAGATAGAACACAAAGCTGTGGATAAGCAGAGTATGGAGTACTAAATGGCAGCAGAGGGACTGGGTTGAAAACGTATCGATTCAACCATTTTGAGAACTTACTGATTCATCTTTTTAATCATCTATTCGATTATAAAATCAAGGAGCCTTGTCAGCCCAAATGAAAACAGAAAAAAACATTCCTACTCACCCTCTAACAGATCAGAGGCAGAGCCCAAACAATACTCCATCACCAGCTACGACGGAGAGGAAGGTCAAATGAGAGGAGAAGAAATCAGACCATTACCAACTATTTAAAGCTACAATACTGAATCACACAATGAAAACCATACACACATACTTGCACACTTACCCATGCTGTGTGCTCCCTCAGGTAGCAGCCTTTGTACTCAATAGTGTTGGGGTGTCTGAGCTTCTGAAGGAATTTCACCTCTTTAATGATGTCCTGCCATTTCTGCAGGGAGATGGACACAGCAGGATAGAGGGTGAGAACATGACTAAAGCCGATATTGCAGGTCTCTACTCTGTTGCTAAATATAACGGCACAGAAAGTGTCAAATATGACACCATTCTGGTCTATTCAGCAATACGAAGAAAAGATGCATTAAAATATTATAAGCTGGGAGCTGCTGCTTCCATTCTCCACTCATACTCAAAGGTAATTAGTGGGGATGCACCGAAATCATTGTTTTTGGCCGAAACGGAAAACCGAAAATAAGGAAACACATGGACTAAAACCAAAACACTGAAAGTTATTATCAATTATTATAACTTTTAGTATAAAGAAATGATTACACCAATTTTTTGTTTTGGCATTTATTTTAATGCTCTTTTAAAGATACTCACAAAAGTCAAGCATTGCAATTGCATCAATTAATATTCTTGGTTCAAAGAATAAATCTGTTACAAAACTATAACAATACTTATTTAGCATTAAAACAGTGCACAATATATAATATATAATGGCCCCACTCATGAATAGCCTAAAAGCAAGAAAGCTGAAATATTATATAATTAAATATCTTCTCTCATAAAACTAGTGAAGTCTAGCGCATTTTAATATTCTGAACGAAGTGCATTCAGAACAAATGCTTTAAATCTGTCAGTAGGTAAAACAACATTCTCGGTAGGCCCATAACAAAATACTGTATTAATTATCTTTTGTGTAATGCTGGAAAACTGGTGTAATGGTTCGGAGCTGAAATGAATCCCTGGTTCGATGTGCATGCAATCTGAACAGTGGCCTTTGAGAAGTTGTGCTGCTAAATGTATGATTTAATCTTTTTACTTTAATACTAGCATTATTTTTGTTGAAATTGTGCTGTTTGATAGTAAGGTTACATCACAGAATACTAACTATTAAGCGTTTCTAAGAAGAGCTAAAAATATACACAACTGCATTGAATTTAAAGGCATTCCAAAGGAATTTATTTATGTCACACTTCATAAAAATTTAGTAAATATCATAAACACAACAATCTTGGCTGAATCATCTAAATAGTTCATGTATTGTGTCCATTTTAGCAGCAACAACTGTGTAAAAAATAAAGTGCAAAACTAATAAATTTTAAATATTCAGAGACAGGGGCAGAGTGTAATCTAACCACTTCTGTATTTAAGGTGGACCTTACAAGAACATAAGCCTGTGTTTTGAGAGATAGAGAGGGGGCAAAAACAGCCAACAAAACACAAAATATTCCCTGAAAGAATCCCCAAGAGGTCTTGAGGGAGAGCTAAGAGTCTACTCTGATAATCATTTCACTTTTGAGTTGTCTGCTGTAAGTTTGTTGCGTTTTTGGAAAACGTGAACAAGCGTCTGCTGCCTAGTCTCTCTCTCCCTGTTTGCTAGCATAACCCCCTGGTACTCTGTCCTGAATTGCTGGATTAAATTTGTTGTATTGTATGACGCAACCACACTTCTTCCCCTCGGCACGCTGGCTTTACACACAGTGCAAGTAGCCGTCTTGCTTTTCAGCGTTTCCATACTAAAGTATCAACAAACAAGCGACATTTTGTTCAAAAACAATGGCTAATGTAATTCGCTCGCTCAGATTGAAGTTGCCACAGGTTCATGGTATGGAATTAGGAGCGGTGACATCTTGTATTACACGGCGTCGAGTGCAGCGTCGGACCTGTTCAACCGATATCCGATGACGATACTTACGGCTATATCGGACACGATACAGTGCAAATGAAGTTGTTATTATTAATACTCGGATAAAATATTTTTTGCTGATGTATCCACTCTGTCAGGCTAAATGCTAAAGCCTAAACACATGCATGTTTCTTCATAATGCACAAAATCCACTGCCTGAAAGTTATATTTCACGCCCTAGAAACCACTCGCTGTTTGTCGGACATATCACAACTCTCACATGGAGCTTGTTCAAATGAACTGTTCACTTCCCCGCTGTGGTGCAGCAATGAAAATGGTCTCCCTTAAACAGCCACTTTCCGAGCATTCTTTGGGCTATTTAAACCGGTACTGCGGTATAAGAAAACATTATATCATAACAATAAAAAACAGTTTTCGATATGAACCGGTACACCGCCCAGCAATAGGAATTTCTGAGAAAAAGTTCAAAGCAAGCAAATGTTAATGTTGTGAATATTTCACCTCACATTGTCAAAAACAGTAATTTATTAGTTTATTATATTCCCTTTTTTAAAAATACTGGGCTTTTCGTTTTGCACACTGCACTAACATGCACAAAACACTGGTGAAAAAATTGTTTAAAGTTGGTTAAATTTTTTCCAAGCTGAATCACAAATCAAACAGTGAAAGGTTATGATGTGTTATGATGTCAAGAAATTACATCAATACAATGAAAACGTAAAGGCTTGTTGTTCAGCTAAACACATTCGATAAACAATGATTTCTTACATTCAGGCCATACAAACATAACCCTCATTTATGTAAACAGACATGGTATTGATCAAAAGTTTAGAATCAAACTCACTTTCTGAGCTATGAGCAATAAATAACTCATTGATTTTGCAGTATGATTTTGTTAATAGTGGGGATGACAGCAGCAAAAGGTTAAGGAACCGCAGTGGATGTTGAAATGCAGTGGTCTTCCCAAATGTACACTTTTGCCAATTTTTTTAATGAGGTAGGTTTTGTGGTGGCTTTCTATGTACAAAAAATTGCTCAATTTGAAGCAGCCACTTACCTCGTTGGACTGCTTGCCACTGTAGGACATCTTTTTGATGGCCACCACCTCGTTGGAGCGAACATCACGTGCCTACAAGAAGAAGATACTACTGACACACTTTCACTCAGACTGGGGTAGCAACATTTTCAATTTATCATTATTGTGATACAGGCCTTGGCAATTCTGAAATCACAGAGATTTGTAATATATGAAAAGCCTGAAAACACAAATGTCTTTTTGTGTCCTGTGAGGATCCTGACTAAACTCACACGGTCTGCATGTGTGTTCCTGTGGGAGACTTGAAGAATCAAAACATTCACATGATCCAACAAAAGTACACAATTTTTGATCAATGGTTGATTGTTTTCCAAGTTCCTGGACACGTTTAATATACTCCTATTGTACGACATGACACTTGTCAATATCACACAGGGCTGGATGACCTTCTTATTCCTAAACTGAAAGTTCCTTCCTATGCACTGCTAGCACTTCTGTCATTAAGAGGCAAGTGACAATTTCAAAACAAGCACACAGACACTGCAAATAATCCTGGCTCTTACAAAGTAGACAGCTCCGAAGCTCCCATGGCCAATCTCTCGGAGGTCCGCAAAGTGTTTCTCAGGGTCATCTTTGTAGAAGAGATCTGCTACGTCAGGGTCCTTCAGACTCCCTGCACGCACACTTGCAGGCATGGCCAGCTCCTTAGCGAGAGAAAGCAAAGGAGAGTTAACACTATTGGTGTCCTAAGGCTCCAAGAAAGCTGAGCAATTAAGAGAACAACATGTAATGCTATAATTATATTTTAATTGTAAATCAAATGTAATGAGACCCTCTAGAACCTAAGGATTGTCAATGTATAGCTTAGTTTTTAATTTTTTTAAAGCAGTCTGGCTTAAAATGATTTAATCCTGGCAGAAAAGGGCAAGACTCAATATCTTGGGCCACATTTAGGTAGGAAAACAATGTGATAAGCGTATTTCACAAAGCAACCAAGCTTCATGGAGCACGAAAAATATATTATTGGGCCAATAAACATTTACTGGTTAAAATATATATATATATATATGTTTTAAAGAAAACATTTAATTAAAACCTAAACTTAAATACTTAAAAATGGTGAGAGTTAAATGTGAAAAACATGATCCATTGCTGTAGCCTCAAAGTTCATCCTGTAGCCTAAACGTTTAAGGCGTATCATGGTTTTAATAGTAATGGTGAAAGAAACATTACAAACACCGAAGAATCAACAGATTACTCGTCAATTACTACGGACCTGCCAATTAGCCAGACCCAGCTGTCACCAGTTACATGACAGGAATGTTTTTTTCTTGCTGAGTTTGAGTGAGAATAGAATGTGTTAAAAAAAACATTTTAAAGAGTGCGAATAGCCTTGAATGTGTAACAACAGTCGGCTCTTGACTCTGCATTATTAGGAATACTTGTATTGTTGCCCAGGGCGAGTGAACAGACAAGTCACATGGCCCGAACCAGAACAAGTGTCTCATTCAAACAAAGTTGATGCGCTATTCTATGCTTAGTGTTACAAATCAGACTTCTGACTACTGGTCATATAGTTTAGTGGTTTATGTCTCCCCACGTGCCAAGAACAGCCTACTCTGGCAGGAAAGGAGACTGAACTGACTTGCAGAACAACAAAACAGAGAGCATTGTTTTTGTATGATGTGGGTTTTTCAAGGCGATTAGCAAAATGGGGCCAGAAAGGCAGTATCTGGGAGATGTGTCTAACTGATTAACAAGGCAAAGAGTGCCAAAAATGATGCAGAGAAACAGACGGATGACAGTCTTTAATTGTAAGCTACAAAGTAAACCTACATGGTAGATTGGGCTGATAAATTGGATAAGTGTAGATATGAGGTAGGTGTACCGAATGAAGTGGATCATAATTAACTGTGGTTGTGTGTATATATCGTATAACAGGGTTTGGGGGGGGGGGGGTTTATGGGGAGGCATAAAAGTGTCGTGGGTGAAGTGTTTAT
>JBBPDC010000028.1:7779958-7793400 GCA_037974485.1 Hemigrammopetersius urotaenia
TTGTAAAGTGCGTATCTGCGCTCAGTGATATCTTGTATGAAATGTTTGGATATATAATTTAAAAATAGTAGAATAATACTAGAATAATGACATATTCTTTAATGACATATATATATATAGGGTGGCTTGGGATACACCTAATGACACCCATGCTGTGAAATTACCACATCAAATGTGACGTACTAACATGCAGCTAAGAAGCCACTGGGTTTGTTTCAGGGAAAATGTATTTTTAAGAAGCTTCCCAATGGAAACCTCCACAAGACTAAGGTTGTTTGCACCTTGTGCAATGCGGAATTAGTTTACTGTAGCCGTTTAGAAACCCGTTCTCAAAGACTTACTTTTAGTCATTATTTGGGTAGCACACATTATGAATGCCTTCGGCAGAATTCAAATGAGCCATTTTAATCTAGATTAATCTACATTAATTTCAAGATTACAGTGAGATTAATCTAGATTTAAAAAATTAATCTATGCCCACCACTAGTTTTTAGCGAGTTTTTGTGCGATTATGGCCAGCTGGGCAGAGCGTGTTTTTGGTTTTGGACAATGGCCAACCGATAGCTGAAGAATCGGTTCTGCGGCCAGTCTGTGGCGATTCCTTGGCATCTTCCGTACAGATTTGAATGCAAAAGAGATGGTATGGAAGCGTTTATTGATTCATAATTATGTGGTAAACATGAAGATAACTCAGAACAAAATGGGGTCTTGAATGGTACAGCTGTTGCTAGACAGTATACCCCCCCACAAACCCAGTCGTGGGTTTGGTGTATCGTTACAGGCCTAACAATGACTGAACTTTTGTGTCAGCAAAGGGTTTATCTTAAAAAAAAACCCAAAAAAACCTGAATTCACTAACTAGTAGGTTTGTCTGGATACTTATGGCATTGTATCTTTGTAGCAAATAATGAATAATCAATAATAAACAAATAAAAAGCATGGTTTTAATCACCTGGGGTAACTGACTCCACACGAGACTTCTTTTTCTGAGCCACCAGATCAGAATTCGTTTCTGTCTCTGCTTCATCTTCATCCTCCTCTCTCTTCCGTTTGTTCTGTTTCTGTGAACAATTTATCTTCCTCACTAAAGGCTCATCGTCACTGTCCTGAAAACAAACAAAAGAAGTTAAGCAATTTTTTCATAACAGCTTCTAAATCCAATGATTTTGGCAATTTTAAAGATGTACACAGGTGAAATGCTGCACTGGTAAAAAAAACAACAAAAAACACTGTTTATTTAGGTACTCGTTTCCATTAAGAGCCTCTCCATCATACAATACATTTGAAAACAAATGATTTTGGCCTCAGGTATCAGCCATTTCACACAACACCTTTCTTTTTTTTTTTTAAACACACATACATACAATTGCACACTTCAGATTTGTTAATGCTTGTGATACCCATTTGAATATATTTTTCTATGTACGTTATTTATCATCATTTAGTTTCATAATATATTGTATCTATAGTGCACAGTATCTATAGTCACAGGAACGTTTCAGGGGTACACTTCACTGCCTTTGCACTTGTAAAACTGTGTATGTGACAAATAAAAGGAAACAAACAGACCTCCTCCTGCATCTTTAGAAGCTCCTCTTCTACGATTTGCTTTAGCTGTTGTCTGTGCTCCACACTCAGAGACTCCCTTCCCACATGCTCCAGATACCTCTTTCGGAGTATTCCAAGAGTCAGCGTGCTGCACCGACAGAAAACGCTGCATTTATTCGGCAATACGACGAAATTACCTGATTTTAATCAGCATTGCTTGATGGAAGTCTGAAGGGCCCCTACATCTCTAGCAGCTTCACTCTGACTAGCTAAATTGCAGTTAGAGATTTTTCCTCAAATAAAAACACAGTTAAACAATTTTTCCGACACCCACCTGAGGTCCGAGCAGCGGCGAAGCTCTCTGAAGACAAACTGGCGTATCGCTGTCTCATCAGAGACCATATCTGGCGCTAAAAGCCCCACACGTAGAAAAACACTGCGCCAGCTACGCAGCTTCACACTTCCAGGTTTGGCGCGCGCCCGGGTTCGTCCTGTTGCGTCATCACGCACGCACACGCACACACGAGGATAGTTCTTCACAGACCAGGCCCACTCGGTACATTTTTATTTCGTATGTTCAATAAACTACATTTTCTTCTATCAAATTTTCTAACCCTAAAAATAACCGAGTACTTATATATTGCATTTATATTATATTTAATATTTATTATTGCTTTACGCCCGAGGAAACTCCAGAGTGTGCGAAAATATGTGAAAATGTTAACTTTTCCAGAAAATAAACCGGACTATTTCAAAGCAAAAACACAAAATGCAGCTATATTGTTTAGTTATCCTTACAAAATGAACTCCCCCATGCAGTAACATGAGTTTACTCAGTGTTGGCTTGTTTATATTGTAGCTTCATGATAGATATGTACATAAAACATGAGTGTATCCAATTTCAATAACATTCAAGAACAGTAAGGCATAAAAAAAAAAGTTTTTATTAGTGGACCTGTGGATAAAACAAAGGACATTTCTGGACGGCTTTATACCAGGATATATCAAGGTTTCAGACACCTTAAAAGTGGTGTGAAATGTCAAATAATACTGTTAAGATTAATATCTAATATGTTCAGTTTGAGGGATTGGTTTCCTTGGTCAGCAAACCTCTTAAGACTCTAAACAAATAATGTTGGTCAAGTGCAACATTTATAATAAATCCTATTTACAGCAGCGTGGCAGTTTAGCAGGTGAGCAGTTGGCCATTATATCAAAGTTATGCCATGTTCTTAAATAGAGCGATGTTTACCTATCGCCTGGTCATTTGCAAGCATGGCCATGAAACCACGGCCACATGATGTGTACAATGGCAGGTTTTCCATTTGGCTTCATGAATATCATCACATACAACAGAGCAAAGGTTTGGATATCCAAGAAATGATCTTCAAAAGTTGCTCCTGTCATCAGTTTTATGGGCTTATACATTATGCCTCAAGAAAACCTGCTTTGGCCATATTAAAGTAACATTGTATCAGTTTCTTATAACTTTGGTGAAAAATTAGCTTGAATGCCTCTCTGGATAACTAGAGAATGTTTCTATATGTGCATTGCTTTAGAGTATGCTTGGCTCATTAAGGATGCCTTTTTTGGTTGTTTTAAAGCAAGAAAAAAATATTTCTGCTCTCTGCTTGTGTAAGTGACCTGCTTGTGTAAAGGACCAATGTAGCCCAAATTCACCAATAAAAGTGCAATCAGGCACAATACATATTACTGTGATTAATCTTACAAATTCTCATAATGGAGGGAGGTGGTAGGGGTTGGAATCAGATCCAGGATAGCATCCAGTCTAGTGAAAATAAACTCCATACATCAGTCAAGTATGGGTTTTCTAAAGTATCTGTGAGTACCCTGTTATTTCTAAGTTTCCCTCTGCAGCTGTCGCTCAATATGTCTGTATACAAAAACATCACAGTTCACCATTAGGCATCAAAAAGATACCATTGATATTGCCCCCCCGACCCCCCATACACACAGAGTAATAACTTATTTCACATGTACCCTTATAAAAGTGAAAAAAAATCTGGACAATAAATTAAGAGAGTAATAAATAAAAACAAAATCAAAGAACAGAATGACGTACATTCATTAAAAAAACAAAACAAAAATCAAATCAAACCACACTGTGGTTCATTTGGGATTTTTTCTAAACTAATTCGTACAAATACCCAACCCACCCTCAGTGCAGTGTTAGCGTACCGAAGATCACCTCCCATCTCCACTCCTCCCTCCATCCAAAATCTGTTCACAAATTTCCAGTTGTAGTACCTTTGCAGCTTCTTTTTCCTACTTATCTCTTTCCCCCACTTTCAGTCTTTGTACACAGTCTGCTGTCCATGTCCCCTCTCATCATGCATAATGTGTCGCCGCACATGGATCCTCCTCACCCTTCTGTCTCCGCTCCCTATGCCAGCCCCATCCTCCTCAGACTGGCCCACACCAGGAGACGAGACACCACCAGACTCCAAAAGAGCCATGCCGCCATGACCAGAACCACGCCCGTTTTCATAGATCAAGATGTTCAGGGTTTCTTCAAAAATGCGAGCTTCTGGAAACTCAACCTACAAGTCAAAAGATGGATAAGAAAAGTGCTGGTACAAAACAGAAGCATAAATGAAAAATAATATTAGCCCATATATAGGACACGATGCACAAGCATTGCTTGCTTACTTTGGTCTGCTTCTTCTCTGTGGCATAGACGATGGAGGTGCAGCAAACCTCTGCAATTTTGCGACCTTCTCCGTAGAAAGACCAGCAGCAGATTTCATCTCCAAGCACGTCTTTAATGAAAAGCACTCTGCCATTAAAACGCAGTCCCAGCTTATCAAACAGCTCAATGTTCTTCAGCAAGTTGTCATCTGAGTTACTGCAGGAATAATGGAGAAAATCATACACTTAACTACATACATTCAGAAAACAAATTTCAAGAGCTTTTCAGCAACATAGTCCATGACTCTGACAAAGGTTTCTACCATCTTGCCACACTGCCAGAAAAAAAACATTTTGTGATTTAACAGTGTGCATTTAAAAATATTTCAAATCAGTATGTATATGCTCAAAGTACCTGGTATAGGAATACTTATTGTTGCCTCGGTTATTCTGCAGTTTCACCACAGGCTGAAATGAATTAAAGCAAAGTTTAAAAGACATTCCTTCATAAACTCAAACCTACAACATTAGTTAACCAGAAAATAATATATTCATACTTTTTGTATACTTTATATGTACACACACAAACTTCTCTCACCTTCCTACAGGTGGCGATCATCCTCTGTTCCTCTTTGGCAGAAGTGATCATGGGTATGCGACAGCCTCCCTCGTATACATCACTACGTTTCTACTCCACGAAAAAGAAAGATTCATACTCTGTTAGAAACATTCTGCCATCTGTTAAAGAAACCTGTCTATGCATAGTGTGGGATGCATGAAAAAAATGAAAATACTCAATCAAAGGAAAAAGGTTTCTAAAGTAATGATTATAATTCTAAAAACAACAAATCAAACCCATCACACTAACACAACAGTCTTTAAGAATAACATCGCACTTTTTGAGTCACTGGTAGGCCAGTAAGATGAATGACTGTACTGTCACAATGTCATTGCAAGTCTGAATGATTTCTAAACATTACCAGTAAATGTATACCATTAGTGTATTAGGTTTTGAATGTGAAATCACTGAAAAGTGTTCTACAATCAGCATCCAAAACTCACACCAGACATTTAGATTGGTCCTTATCTGCTTTATCATATATAATGGTGGTTTTAAGGTATGTATTGTACTGTGCAGAAAGTCTGACCTGCAGGGTGGAGAGGCAGTGTTGGACTAGACCCTGCAGTCTGTAGTACTGTGCTTCCTTCAGCACCTCCTCTAGCTCCCTCTGACTCTCCGGCAGTGGCACTGTTCCATCCCGCAGGAAGTTCAGCACCAAAGGGAAATGACGTCCACACCTGTCCAGCACCACCCAGCCTACAAACACAGAGGATGATCTGTCGGCTCTGGCTTTGCTTGTACTTGATCAGTCACATGGGTGTGCATTTATATTTGCTCAAGTGAAGTTGAGCTAGTCCAACTGTAAGATCAGCCTATACATTCAATATAGCTTAAAGCACGCTTAAATACACACTTAAAGCTGTTGTTTTGCTTTTATTGCAAATCTGTGCTACTAGTTGTCAATAACAAGTTAAGTATATATAAATATAAATTTTGAAAAATTAGGCATGGTTACGGGGTATTCAAGTGGTGTTTACCACCTTGCTTGAACATGCGAAAAAAGAGGAAATATAAGATATCATATCAACCAGGATTACTCCTAATTAGAGAAAAAAAGTCACTTTTTCATAATAAATTACACTGACATGTTTTCTGAAGACATTGTGATACAGGCAGAATCCAAAGACCACTGATCAGCTTAATTTAACATCAGTGTACATCAGCACTATCAGTCTTGTTTGATTAAGTGCAGCACAGGGTGTAAGACATTGTATAAAGGATAATTATTTGTTCTTTTTGACAGCCGTACACTTTTGATATCAGTTTTGAAACATGACAGTTTTTACACATGATCATTTCAAACGTGTATCACATGATATTTTTCCATTACTACTCCTTTGGTGGCTAGTATGACTACTACACATTCTAACTTGTTTCTATATTTTATGAAACACCTATTTTAAAGTAAGTTTCAATTAGCTGAACACACAGATGAACACACTCACCTTCTGGGTCTATAGTAACTTCCGTGCCTCCATCACATATACTCCTGAGCATGCTGTCCTCCTTGCTGAGGGTCTGGACAGTGGTGTAGTGGAGAGAGCCACCAACATTTAGTTTCACATATTTACTGCCAGCCAGACCTCTCCCTATCTTCTGCTCGGGGCCAATGCTGGGGCATGGAGGTGTAGGGCTGTGCTCTGACACCACTCTTCCACTGGAGGCTTCAGCAGACATCAGGGAAACTGAGTCCAACACCTCTAATGTCCTGTCTAGAAATGAAGTGTGCATATACATCAGATACCGGGAGAACCTTGTAACACGTTAAACTGAAACATGTGTGGTAAGGGTGGTTGATAGGAGTTTTAAGTACGAGCCATAAAGCTAGTTAATCATATGTCATAGGGGTTATGATCTCAACATCGTCAGCAGGAGCAATAAAAAACGTGACGTATCTTAATGCTATTTTTAGCAGGCACGGTACAGTTACATATAACAGAGATGCGGGCAGCTGGTGGCTTAGTAGCTAAGGAGCTGGCCCTGCGATCAGAAGGTCGAATCCCAGGGCTGCAATTGGCACCACTGAGGTACCCTAGAGCGAGGAAACATCCTCACGGACAGCACCCTAGGCTGGCTGCCCATTGCTTTACTTCGTAGCCCATCCAAAATGCAGACAATTTCAGGCTGTTTGCAATATGTGCTGTGCTGTAGTGTGTTCATGTATGACAAATGGACCCCTTACATTCGAAAGGTTTTGTAGTCACGACAGCAACTCAATACTCTTAGAATGCTAGCCATATTTTAAAGGAGAATTAGAACAAGTCCTCTGAATGTCTATAAGGAATTAGGTCAGCAGACACGACCAGAAGTGACAGATCTAACTGAGCTAGCCAGCTAATCCCCACAAGAAAACGGGGAGGCGTGCTAACGTTAGCTTTAGTTTCTTGACAACTTTGCTTGTAGGAAAGAAAATAACAAGGAAGTCATACATTAGACGGACTTCTCATGCCATTATGGAGTGTACAGACCACTGTTTATTTTAACCACGTACGTAATTTCGATGAAAAAAAGCATAGATGTGCTAATTAGCATGCTAACCCACCAAAATCAGTTGGGGTTAGCTAGCTAGCTATCCAAATGTGAGTCTTATATTCACTGTTTTACAACAAAAATAGAACGGCTCACCGAGCGAGATGGTTGTCCTGAAGCCCAGATTTTGACGTAAACTGTAGACGACAGCCACAGCTTACATAAAGAAAATTCAAAGCTGAATTCAATAATTAGTTTCCACTCAAACCATTTTCTGTTTGTCTTTAGCCTTCCCCTACCACTCTCTTCCTCGCGAGCAAAGCGGTTACATGATTGATCCAAACGCATGTCCATCAATTATTCTAGTCCCGCCTTCTGTAAAGTATACGCGCCTAGATTGGGCGCGCATGATTCTTGTGACTGAATTTGACCAATCATCGCAGGCTATTTAAATAGGTCAGTTTTATTTTTGCTGCTCCACAACATTGGTAGGATTTATAAAACGACTGCATAGAGGATATTTGACGATATGATTTAACTTATAAAAGAACAACAGAGCCAGGCTGCACAGTCTCAGTAATGTGTGCCTTAAAAAACAAAGATTATTTTCCCCTAAATGATCTGATCATAAGTCAACAAGGGATTGTCTGTCCTGCACTAGCTGCACTACAGCTAATTACCTTTCCTTCTTAGAAAAACGTATTCAATTCAAATAAGGCTCAAATAACTATGTGACTTATTTTTTGTAGTATTTAAGATATTATGTAAGTAAAGATTAAGATATGCTGCAAGTAATGTAAAGGGTCCCTTTATAGTTGATATAATATATGGTAAAAATAGAATGTGACATTAAGATATTCCATTAATGGCAGTTTCATCAGTGTTTTTTCTGTGTTGTGTTTTTGTTTTTACTTGACATACATGGCACTTCTATGCTATAGAATGACATATTCAATTGTTTTGCTAAACCAACAAACAATAATCCATCGAGCCTGTGTCTCAAGATGTTGTAACCACTGTTCCTTTGGCAAAAGATCATCCTTGAAATGCATCAATAAAAAGATACTAAATCTTTAATTCAGTAAAATTCCGGCACTACGAAAATGGGGCAGAGCCCATTTGGGTGGAGCCTAAGAATTACTTTCAAATGTTTGTTTTTTTCCCCAGTCATTGTGAAAATTTATTACAGTTTATTATATAAACTGGCTGTAAAGGATGTTAATTAATGTCATTTCATTAAACATTAGGTATTGGATCACCAGCTGTATTTTTAGCATTCCTATGAAACTAACAACACATCAGTTTGTCTTGCACGAGAGTTGAAGAGTTAATATAGAAGCAAAGGTGCTGGATAACAAAGCTGAACTCAAAACATAGTGTTTTAATGAAATAAAACAACATATTGAGCAGTGGAAGCAGACTAATGAATCTGTACATGAACCGCTACTTATACATAACTAGCTGCTTATAACTGTTTATAAATATCAACACGACCTTTACACTTGCACTTTATACTTTCTAGTCACTAGTTAATAGTATGTTAGAACCTTATGTTTTTGCAGTTATTAATGTTGCACAGGCTGTATATGTCTAGTCTGCTAGGAGGACATTCCAGTATTCCAGGGCATCCAATTGGTGACAGTTGCCACCGAAGAGAAGTGAAGCACCACTCTTATAAAGCACTAAAATCTACTTTAATGTCAGTAGCACCCCCTTGTGGAGAATCTTCAGGTTGCTAAACATGGGTGAGGCTTGAGTTAGTGAGTGAGTGTGTGAGCAAACCAGGTGCTTTGTTTCTAAAAACTCTTGAAATGTTTTAAATAATATTTTACAGGGCACAACAAGACAAGCAAAGCCATTCTTTACCATCCAACAGAGACTTTTATTTATTCTTAAATCTTAGCAAATAAATAATGCCTTCATGACAGTATATTATGCTGATTAATAAACAATATGAACGACTGAGTAATACTTCAATGCAGCAGAGTCCTCCACGACTAGACTCTGGGTTATGGCACAGTTGATGAGACGAAACTCACTGCATAATATATTAACAACGAACCATGATTCAATTGAAAAATAACATTATAAAAAGCATTTCAGTTTCGATACTGCATCACAGCAAGCAGCTGTCTTTTTTTTCACAGTACATTATATATTTTTTGTCATCATAGTGCATATGCAACAACATCAACTCTGATAAACAATGACAGTAAGTATAATTGTTCATGAATCCTAAGCTGAAGCGGTAAAATATACAATCGTTGCGTGCCCTAAGCATGAAGACATTCCACCCCTTTTTATTCCATAGTCATTCAACATTAAGCAGAAAGAGATTCTTAAGAAACAGCAAAGAACATTATGAAACGCTGGCATTATCGGTGTTTGTTACATCATCAATGTAAGAAAGACCATGAAACCCGTGAAACATGAAGCGACGTCACATTATGGGATGTTGTATTTTGGCACTGAATCAGATTTTTATACATAAGCCTTGATATTCAATCAAAATATTTACATTCAATAACTTTTGTGTGGGTGTGTGTGTGTGTGTGTGTTTCTTTGCGTATGTATAGACAAGAATCAGTATTATGAGTGTGTTCTCATGTTCTTATGTGTGTTTGTGTATGTGTCTGTGTGCGTGTGTGCTCCTGTCCTTTGTAAAATTCACATCTTATTTAGTCAAAAAATCCCTTCTCGTTCGCTCTCTTTCCTCTTTCTCTCTCTCTCTCTCTCTATCTTGTCCTCTTTCTCCCTAATTTGTTCTCTCGCTCTCAGTCTTTCAGTTTTAATGTCTCTCCCTTGATCCTTTTTTAAGTCCCTAAGGCACCAAACCAAATGTTAGAAAGCATATCAGATAGTGAGAAACCATAAGCTCATGGATAGCGGTTGCTCTTCGATTATCTCTTTTCTCCTCACACTCGCACACACACACACACACACCATCATGCACAAACACATGGAGACACAAACACACCGACACACAGTTAACTGCGTCCGCAAAGAGCAAGAGAGAGTGGAAAAAGAAACCAAAGGTATACATGTTAATGGAAAGAAAGTGTCTTGTGGAGAGAGAATTAATACCATCCCTTCATTGATCTTCCTTCTTTCCGTCTTCGATTTTGGATTCGTAAAACGACTGCTCCTTCAGATGGACACCTCATATTCCCTTGTGTCCTGCAGCCAAACAGAATGACCATAGTGAGACAAAGTAATGACCCAAGTCCTGAGAAAGCCAGCGGCTCAGGTTGTACAGAAAGGCAAAAATTGGAGGAAGAAAGTTTTCTGAAAATCATCTCACCATGTCATAGATAGCCTCAATGACTAATTTAGATTAAATTAAATTGTCTAGATAGAACGTATTAAAGTAATCTGAATTCAGTACTACAAGTGACTGTTAAGAGAATTTTCCCAATATATACACACATATACACACACACATATATATATATATATAGCCAAAAGCCAAACTGGGTCTGTCTTAATAATATAAATTGATCATCACTGCATTCTATTGGAGTGATTTCAGTTAAATGCATAGGAGTATAAGTTTGCATGTTGACACTGTGTCGCAATAGTCCCATATGATCAGACCTTGTTATCTAGATGACACAACGATGTTCAGAAAAAATGTTAATGAACTTATAGAGGACTTAGAGGAAAAGTGTGATAATGCCATTTTTTTTCAAAAAGAAAAATTTGATTACTGATAGCCAAACTACAAAATGACAAAGCATCCTCAGAGGCTAATTGAGGCAAATGATAACA
Source organism: Hemigrammopetersius urotaenia (assembly GCA_037974485.1). Lineage (NCBI taxonomy): Eukaryota > Metazoa > Chordata > Actinopteri > Characiformes > Alestidae > Hemigrammopetersius > Hemigrammopetersius urotaenia. The sequence goes on from JBBPDC010000028.1 coordinate 7,791,015, forward strand.
TTCAGTGATTTTATGTCTCAATGATTCAGTTCCAATGTATTTACCTGTCATATAACATCAGCAGGTCAAATAGTTCTCATTCTTGTTTTCATTCAGTTAAATGCTTACTGTTTACCACAAATGTAAAATGCAGTACATATTTAAGTATGTATGGAATTTCTGCCAAGGGATCAGCCAGAGCTCATGACATGCTTATGACTGCGCTCCTCAAAGAGTTAAATAATAGAGACATTAAATCCTCTACTCAGTTAATAATAGAGACATTAACGTTTAACTACCCTCTACTCAGAATTCTTTGCAGTTTAAGTTTTTCTTAATAACCTTTTATTATTGGCCCACTCTAGTAAAGTGGACCTATACGGCCATAAAGTGGGTTGTGTTTGTAAATAAAAGTGAAAATAACAAAACGATGAGTGTATATTATACTGAAATTTGCACATCGTTTTAAGAATGAGCAGATAATTGTATTTGGCTGCATATCAAATTAAAGATAGGTAGTGTCTCACCCCTGCTTCATACAGAGGGTTGTTAAAATCAGACTCCACTGTAATCGGACTGTAGGAGTGGGTGTGTGAGAGCGATTTCCAAAACAACGGCTTCCACTGCAACCTACACACACTGAGAGAGAAAGAGGGACAGAGAAGCAAAAACAAAGAAAATAAGGAAGGGTTTGTGCTGCAATTAAGAGTTGCTCTTACACAATAAAGCACAGATTTTTACATTTTCACAAAAGTCATTTTCTTGACTTACTTGGTGTAGTACATATATATTCCCCCAATCAAAAGGATGACCAGAATGATTGGCAGAATGATGGCCAGTGCAATGTTCTCACTCAACATCTGGTGGGAGGCCTCTAAAGACTGAGAGACTAAAAAAAAACCAGAAATCATGAACACATGAGCTACAACATGACAAATCATGACTTCATTATGATTTTCTTTATATTGTGTGAACTTTTTAATTATTAAAGGATTCATAGAAACCACAAAATTACTTGGAATAAACATTCTGTATATTAACATATATTAAAGTTACGAATGTTTTTTACATTCTCCTATAAAGCTACCAGGTTTGTGGTGATAGTGATGATATATTGTTGAGTAATGGATATCATGGCAGTTGTGTTGGAAGTACTACCTTCTAATTTGTGATCATCCAGTAGCTCCTCATAGGCCACTGTAGGGAATGGAAAATTGAACATATTTATGTTCAACAGTGTATTTATGCAAGGGGTCACAGTCACTTAAACCATAAGTTTATCCATATGTTCTGGAAGGTGTCTGCAGCTGTTATAGTCAGGATCAACAAAAAGCTATTTTTGTGCCTGGTTCATACCTTTGCAAAAAGGTGGCGGACTGTTCCACTGAGAGGGGTGTCCTGGGACACAGTTGATGATAACCTCCCCGATCAGCTCATAGCCTTCATAACAGAAAAAGCGCAGAGTCTCCCCTGCTTGGTAACTGTGTTTATACAGAGTCTGGTATCCATTGTCTGGCACACCAGGATTAGGGCATGGATCATACTTCACTGTATAAGAGAAAGAGAGAAATGCAGTTTTAAAGAGGAAAGAGGAGTGAGGCATAAAGAGATAGACATTAAGAAAGAGGAGAGAGACATAATGAGATACAGATCAAGAAAGAGGAGTGAGGCATAATGAGATACAGATCAAGGAAGAGAGGAGGGGACAGACAGATCCAGATCAAGATATAGATAGAGTGAAAAAGGAGAGAAAGAGAGATACAGATCAAGACAGGAGAGTCAGACAGATGTAGGTGAGAGAAAGAAAAACAAAGAGAAAACAAAACGAGATGCTTTTTATCTAAACAAGGAAGTTAAAGCAAGTTAAAGGCATTCCCTCAAAGTAAATGGTGAATAACAGACCAACATACTGATCCACAAACACACAGTTAGGATGTGGGGGTCATACATATGTACTGTATTATTTGTATGTACAGTGGAGATCAAAAGTTTGGGTACCCCAAGTAAAAATGTGTATTAATGTGCACAAAGAAGCCACGGAAAGATGGAAACATCCCCAAAAGCCATCAAAATGCAGATGAGACATTCTTATAATATGGCAAAATAACAGAAAACCAAATAATGGTGTCTGCAAAAGTTTGGGCACCCTGCAGAGTTCATACCTTGTACTGCCCCCTTTGGAAAGCTGAGACCTAACAGTGTCAGGGACTGTTCACAATCATTGTGTAGAAAGACCAGGTGTTGTCAGTCTCAAAGGTTTTAAATGCCCATACTCATCTGGCCTTGCTCCAACAATCAGCACATGGGTTCTTCTAAGCCGTTGTCTAGAACACTGAAACTGAAAATAGTTGACGCTCACAAAGCAGGAGAAGGCTATAAGAAGATAGCAAAGCGTTTTCAAATGTCA
>JBBPDC010000028.1:7818328-7829516 GCA_037974485.1 Hemigrammopetersius urotaenia
ACAGACAGATAGATAGATAGATAGATAGATAGATAGATAGATAGATAGATAGATAGATAGATAGATAGATAGATAAAGTACAAACCTGACAGATATCAATTTTTAAAAGTTTTCTATCTTAACCCCTTGAAACCAAGGGTTATTATTATTGCTATTACATTATTATTATTATCATGTTTTAAACATTTCTGTAATTACTATGGGATGATAATTCCTTATTTCTGTTTCAATCTACATGCATCCACAGCAGCGGGTAAGCTAATTACGACAATGCCCTGTGTATTCATCAGTTATCTCTCTGGTAGCTGGCTAAACCTGCATCGTAAGCTGACAGATGTGCACCCCTGCATAGTTTTTACGAATTAGGATAAGCACATAATCTGAATAAATCCCACACAGTTTCAGATAGGAAGTGAAGACTTGGAGAAAGAGGGTGAGGTCAACAACAGGAGCATGACCTCAGTGACATTTTTTTCTATGATCAGTCTCACCAGTTTGTTTCGAATCCAGGTCAAGGCAGTAGTTTGGGGCAGCTGGTGGCCTAGTGGTAAGGGAATTGCCCCTTTGATTGGAAGATGGTGGGTTTGAATCCCAGGACTGCTAGTGGCACCACTGAGGCACCCTTGAGCAAGGTAATGTCCCCACATACTGCTACCTGGGCACTGTGTTTCTGGCTGCCAATTGCTTTTCTTGTTGAATGGGTTTAACACAGAGAAAGAATATGCTGTGTTCATACATTCACGCATAACTTCATTTACCTACTGAGCAAGTGAGACCTAATATTTCAAACCCTAGTATAAATGCAAATAAAGAGAGTTTTACTTTTAAAAAGCAATTATGATAAATGTTGAGTTTTACTGTCATGGCTGTTTGAAGAATGTCCATTGTAGTTTCACAATTGTTCTAAAGGTTTGGGGTGGTGATGGTTTGGACTCATCACCAACAGGCAATTCCCGGTGGGTAGCTTGTCTATCAATTTATCTATTTATTACTGATTGATTGGTGGCTCTGAACAACCCATAACACTCATAGATCAGAGGCTCAGCTGACACTGGGCTGGCTCAATCAACTTTTTTTACACCTCCCCCTTTCGCTTTGATCCCTGTGCCTGTGTAATTCATTCATCAAAGAAGTCAGCAAAGCAGTTTATTTCTTGGCCACAGGCCCCTGAAATACACTCATCTGCAGCCCATTGGTTCTTTTCTTTACTGGTATTTATGAACAATATACAGGCATGAAAGACATCCACACTTTTTAATATCTCTCTCTCTCTGTCTGTGTCACACCTGCGCACATACAGAATGCCCTCTCTTTATCCCAAATATTCATTAAAATATTCATCTGCATAAGTTTTGACTGGGTAAGTTCACAATTTATTGATTACTGTTTTTATTGAATACTACTTTGTTGGGATACACATTCATGGGAGTGCAAAGATGGGTGGTGCACATAATTGTATGTGGTGGGCCGTTCAACCCCAAAATGCCAGGGATGTTTTTTCGTGGCAGTCCGACCCAACATCAATGACTCAGTGATCTCTGACTCAAGGCCTCCCACAGCTGCTCACCATTAATATACTCCACCAGTTAGCGTCTTATTAGCTACTGTGACCGCGAGGTGCTGCACTACATTACCCAAACATCAAATATGTCTTGGCTGATCTTGAGACAATGTTAATCTGACCTTTTGCCAAACAATTCCTTTTAAAATTCAGGTGATCAGCTATGGTGAGTGCTGTTCAGACACAACAAGGTTTAATGGCCTCAAACATGATTACAGCAACTCTCTTTTCTAAATCATCCACCTGGTTAGTCAAGAGTTAAGTGAAAGAGGATATAGTGCAGGGAAAATCTAGTTGAACTCTAGGAAAAAGCAGAGCTTCACTTTAATCAAACATATTCTTCCCTCTCTGGTCTCGCTTTTCAACCCCACCAGTATCTGACCAGTGACCCGGGTCAGCTGACTAGGCAAAGAAAGCTGTCAGTCACAGCTGTTGTTGCAGTGACTAAGTCTGTAGTGGGGGTCTCTCTAAACCATTAACACTGTTACATCACAACACCATTAGATCCTACTTAGTTTCAGCACAGAAGTCATACAAACATATTTACACTCATTTGACATTTATCTGAAAGAATGCATAGGGCATATTTGTGTGGGTCTGTTGGGGAAAAAACTAGACGGAAGAAAGAAGTGACAGCAGGGTTACACAGTTAAGCACATACAATTAAAGCACTCTGCCTTTGTTCTAGAGGGCTCTTGGAGTGATGCCATAGAAGAATCACTTTTGAAATGTACTATATGTGCAAAAGTATTGGGACACATCTGTTATCCAGGCTTTGGGCTAGGCCTCGTAGTTCCAGCAAAGAACAATCTTAATGTTTCAGCATACAAAGACATTTTGAACATCCTCATGCTTCCAACTTTGGGACAAAGGCCCTTTTCTATTTCAGAATGACTCTAGCAAGGTCCATAAAGACATGGTTGGATGAGTTTGGATGTGGACGAACAGTGAGCCCTGACCTCGAGCCCATCCAAGACCTTGATGAACTGCAACAGAGATTGCAAGCCTGGCCTTCTTGTCCAACATCAGTACCTGATCTCATTTACGGAATGAATGGGCATAAATTTCCACAGAAACTCTTTTACTCTTTGAGGTCATTGTTTTACAAGTTTATTTTATGAATAATTGTATAGGAATAACCAGCATCTAATTGGTTGCATGAAGTGGATTAACTATTTGCATCTCTGTTCCAGTTACACTCTGTTCCAGTTACACTCGTCAGATAACTGTTTGGTCAACAATATTGTTTGGTCAACTCTCTAACACTTAGGTATGTTTAAAATATGAATGGAATATTTTCTAATGAAATAATTAGTGCCAAATAACTATGATACACATGTTAAACTTTTTTACATGAAAAATCTAATTAAGATCAAATATATTTACAGCCATTTGTTTGTGTCTATAGCCACTGAGTATGCTAATAATTCTGGAGGACACTGGTGTTGATACTGTAGTTAGTCATACCAGAAGTGGAACTGGACAATATACATGTAATCAGTCCAGCTGGACATGAGAATCCACAGAGGCAGATGATGTAAGGCAATACTGGCCTTGTTTTAGTTTTCCTTCCCTTAATCCCAGTGTATAGGCACTCGTGGAGGTTTATTTTCTCTATATCCATATTTATCCTACCTCATCGTCTCTTTTTCCGAGTAGCTCTTAGTGTGTTTAATCCAGTGTAACTACATATAAGCAGGATGTCCACTGTTCTGTGAGTCCATTGGTGATGTAACTGTTCTTGGTCTTAAATTGTGGGCGTTTTATGGTCTGCTAAAAATAGAAATTGTGATAAATGGAGGTTTAATCACCTATTTGTCCTCTCTTAGGTTTCTATAGTGTTGCAAAAGTATATTCTCAGAGTTTAGTGATGATGATGTGTCCTGTTAAGAGTCTGTTTAAAACTGTGAAATACTTTTTGTACGAATTAGTGGTTTTTGTGATGCACCAGTGGCTCTTAGGCAGAAACAACTTTTGTTTTGAAAGAAACAGAAATCTTGATTTAGATCTTGTAGAGAATCCTTAAAAGCAGAACAAAAGAAATGCTGCTGGTCCTTTGCCTAACATTTACTAAGAGGGACAATAATAAGACTCTTGATACAATAAGGTGTAGTCCTAGGTACTCATAGGTTTAGGTCAGTATGTTTATTAAAGGAGAAAACATACAGCATTGATGCCAACAAAGCCATATAAACAATGCCATCTGATTATGGCAGGTTATGGCAAAAATCCAGGCTTGAGATGTCTACAAAATTTGTGGGAAATTAGTTTTTCTTGATTATTTAGTATTTGACTGTTCTTTTATTTCTGTTCTATGACACCAGTGTTAATGTACTGCTCTTATCAGATGAATGTAAGCAGAGAAGAGTAAGGTTAATGTAGCGTAATTGTTTTTATCATGTATATATTTGTAACATGGCCCTGCGACGTGCTGCGACTGTCCAGGGTGTACCCCGCCTTCGCCCATTGCAGCTGGGATAGGCTCCAGACCCCCCCACCCTGAATGCAGGAATAAGGGGTAGATAATGGATGGATGGGTGGGTGTTTGTAACATGTATTTTTTCAGTTAGTAGTTCTCAGTTTATTTGAGGCTATTGATTGTCACAAAATATTTAAGTAGTCTCTCATTACATTACACTATTTATCCAAAGTGACTTACAATATAAGGAAACACTCATGTTTCAAGACAGTGTGTGAACCAGAGGGGAGTTAAAATCTTTGTGTAGGGAGTAGTGCAAGAAGATAGACAGAGTCTTCAAGAGGTTTTTAAAGATAAAGAGTGATTTTGCTGCTGTGGTTGTCTTTGGCAGCTCATTAATTTAGTTTTCATTTCATCGTTATACAAGCTGCTTATACTAAAAGGGGTTGTGGGGGTTCTGGAGCCTATCCCAGTTGAAGGGCAAAAGGTGGAGAAATACTATAGACAGGTTGCCAATCTACTACAGGAGAGACCTACAGACAGTCACAACCAGGGTCAATTTAGAATCTCCAGTGTACCTGTTGTGCAGGAACCCATACAATCACAGGGGGAAATTCCAAATTCTGCTCAGATGGGACTCAGCCAGGAATCAAACCTAGGACCTGTCACACAACACCACTAATCACCCTGACACCCATTTAAGCGTTCAATAAACACTTGGAAGTTTACTTATAAACTTAAAATGTGCAGCTACATTCATGTAATTATATTGGGCAATAGGAAAAAAACTAAAGCCGCAAGTTGCTACTATAGTAACTATAGAAGTAACTTGCAACTCATAACTCCTCCCTCTGTCACACCTCCACACAATAATGTGAGCAATAATGTGATGCTACTTTGTTGTGCAATTTCATATTTAGTTTTAAATTATTGTCATTTTGTGCATCATTATCATTATGCTATGTGTAATAGTCTGTTAATAGTCATTTGGCGAACTGCCTTATACAGAGCGGTTCAAGCGTTACAGGACAGTCCCCCTGGAGCAACTGTGGGTAAAGTGTTTTGTTCAAGGACACAATGGTAGAATGCTGAGGTTTGAACCTGCAACTTTGTGGTCACCAGGTTCACAAGTAAGTGTTTTACCCCACCCGCCTAAGTTCAACATCATGTGCCTTTTTCTTATTGAGAGCTAAATAATTTTATTATTATTATTATTATTATTATTATTATTATTATGTTGTTGTTGTTGTTGTTGTTGTTGTTGTTGTTGTTGTTGTTGTTGTTATGTTCAATATTCCAACCATGAAAAAGATTGTCAATATTACTTATATCCTACTTATCTCTATTAAGAGATAGCAATAAGAGATAGTATCTATAGTATTTTGTACCCCAGCATTGTGTATATATCATAGAGTTGTTTTTGTGAAGTTTGAACTGGATCTTTTTAGAATTTATATTTTATTTTGTGTTTCTGTGTCCGTGCAGTCATAACATACGCAATTTCCTTTAAAATCAATGTCGTTTTCTGATTCTGAAATTATACAAAGTTAATAAACTTCAAAACAAAACAACTGACCCCCTTAATTACAGTTTAGTCTGCCGAACTATCTATAGTCTGTCTAGTGATTCGCTCACTGTCCTACATAGCCTGAATATGAAACCAGCACCTATGTCACAAATAGCTATATGAAGGACAAAATGCACCCGATCCGCCTTTAAGCATCAGTGCTGCTCCCGGGTCCAATCAATTCACACATCAGAGGGACACACACCCGTCAGCTGTCCCGTTTAGAAAGCACAAGACTGAACAGATCCGGGCACGCCTTCTAGGTAAGCAGGGAAATTGGGGTAGATTAAAAACATCTGTCTGTAATCCGCACACTAATCCTGCTCACGTGTTGCCGAAAGGGAGCCAAATCTGTCTCTCATTCATCTCAGGAGTATAATGGGGACAAATCCCTTAAAAATATCTCTCGATTCCCCAAATCATGACGTGATGAAAGTTAGTAGGTTTTGGTGCATGTGCAGGGTTGGGTTTGAGAGAAATTTGAGTGAGATGCACAATTTTAACACTAGAGGGAAGATCCCAGCAGTCATCTCCAATGCGGAGTCACATGTAAACATGCTGATAATCACCAAACGTAGTATAGGTCCCATATCCCACAATAATATCAATGCAATTACAGGGTTACTGCATGGAATAATGTTTAATTCCAACTTTCGATTTTGTGTCACGGCTCTCAAGACCTCAAAAAAGAAATGATCAGCTCCGTTCAGTTGATGTGCAAATAAGAGCAAATAAGAGACTGAACTGATAACCAGTTTCACCCCAGAAGCCATAGTATTGATCATTAGAACTGAAAATGTTAAATACATTAGAAACATGTAAATTGTATATTACTTACAATTGCAAGAAAGTCTGTCAAAATAATCTTTAAGATCATTTCTGAATGTAGGCATGACACGCTTAGACTTAAAATATATTTTCACATATTTAAAATAAACTAGTGCCTATTCAGCTTTTCAGTCTCATTAGAGTGCCACTGGTTTAATGGAACAAAAAAAAACAAAAAAAACAGTATCTCAAAATCAAGTGTCAACAACTGGAGCACAATGTAAAGACACAAACAACCCATGACAGTCAATGATGTTTTTTTTTTTATTTCATTGTTACATTATTGTAAATCGGTCTTGGTTTCAAAAGTTCTGACCCGCTTGACCCCACCCCCGTGGTGAGGCGTGGCCTGCCGCATGTCAGTCAAAAGTGGGAGAGGCTTCAACGGTCTTACACTTGTGTTAAAAACAGTCTGATCCACGTGGATGCTCACACTGCATCAAGCCTTCAGTGCAGAGAGATATCCAAAAAAACGAAAGCCAAACAGAAGCCCCATCCATCGTGCTTTTGAGTTTCATATGAGGAAAACAGGCAATCTTTATACAAATTTTTTTTCAGTTGTTCACTTGTGTATGTTTTCATTACACACATTCTTCACTTGTAGCTTATACTAAATTCCCCTTTTGAGAAACAGAATCCATTTGTAATTGCAATGAGTAAATCACTTAGTTGTTTATTCATGGTTGAAATACATGTTTAGTGAAATGCGTCCCCTAACCGTTTTTGTTAAACTTAGTCGGCCCTTCGGACCCCACTGGCACACGGAGTAAAAAGCTGATGGTTGCGCAATGAACCAAAAACCATAAAACAGTTATAATACTTAATTATAAAAAGAAACGCTGACATTACTTAACACATTTTAAGTAAAATCCCAAAGAATTTGGCAGCAAATAATGAGGTTCAGAGTCAAACTCCACCGCCACAAAAAACACACGCACATTTCATACACATGTGCACACGCGTGCACACGCACACATACAAACACACTCTCTCGCATATGATAAACATTTCCTGGGCAAGAGATGACAGTTTCCTGTTCGGAAGGGCTTGGTGAAATGGCACACTGTGATTGGCCATGTGAGGACTGAAGGAGGTAAAATAAAAAGTAGCCCCGGTTTTTCTATCCATCCCTTGCTCATTTCCGCTCTAGTCTTCTCCGGCCTTCATCCCTCGCACTGATCCTTCATTACGCATCTGGAAAGAAGAAGATACATATATGGCATTGACAAATAGATCAAAAACTACATGCATACGCTACTGAATCTGGAGAGTTTTTTTTGGGAAGATTATTTCAAAAGTCAGAACCTACAGGACAGTGAGGTTAAACCCTAGTACTTAACTCACAATAAAGACACAGGGACTAAAATGGGGAAAAAAGTTTTGATGGAAAGTTGTTGCAAATTCGTCGACGGGGGCGTAACAAATGGCAGTAAACTATTTGAATGAAAATTTAACTGACTGAAAAATTGTGCTTGGGTCATTAACTGAATTTACATGTCAAAAAGTCTCCAAGGTTGACTTAGGGTTTCATACGGTCAATGAGCCAATAGTGGGAGTGTCATAATTAAGCCATAGAGTTGTTTAGAATTACAGGGCGGAAATACTGGTGTTTAGAATTACAGGGTATTTGAACTTTGTTTTTATTAGTATTAAAATGTTTCAGCTTATTTTACATGGGAGTTCCGCAGATAGAGCCTATTGACCCTTGAGGTTGCAGTACTGTGAGATGCACAGCAATTGGTGTAAACTGGACCATTTCTTAGCAGGTGAAGTAATCTTTCCTTGACAATTTATCTAGGTTGGAAAATGTCAAGTGGTTGCTAAAGGGCTACTTTCTTCTTGTCCATTAAAGCGACAAGACTGCAGATTGCTCCTTGTTGTACCATGAATTCTGGAGCTTCTTCATCACAACCTTTGATTGCGATCTTGAATAGTTTACTCGTATTTCTACCATTTCCATTGCTTGTGGAACATTCAAACTGTCATTTGGTGTAGATTAAAATAGAAAAAGACTTTGCTCGTGTGCATAGTAAAAGTGGGCATGTCTGCTGAGCATACTTGAAACAATTGAAGATGATAGGATACAGCACCACTTTGTACATTATACTGTAAAAAGAGGATGTGTATTTTTTCAGTTTGTCTTTAATAGGTAGAGAAGACAGTGCCAGTAAGTTCATCTATAGGCCTCCGTTACATTATATTCTCTCAGTCTCCAAGAGAATATAAGGAACTGACAGGAGAGAAACATGTGGCAGAATTTTTCTAATGTAACGTAATGGATATAAATCGTCTATGGAATCAAACTGAGGGGCTTAGAAAAGGGATTAGGAGGTTGTGGACTGCAGACGGCTTTTAAAAGGATGGATACAATAAGCAGAGCCACGTGATCACACAGGGTCCGACTGATGGAAAGATGTGAAGTCTTAATCCCTAAGGGCATGCAAGACTATTATTGATTGAAAAATGAATCCAGACAAACCGAAAACAGTTCGGGGTGTGGCATTGCACGACTACTATGGTAATGGGTACCTGGTCCAGTTCCCGCTGCGTCTCTTCTTCCATTCTGCGGATGTCATCCATGGTGAGATCCACCCAGCGGTCAAGCCAGCAGAACAGCTGACGGTGGAAATTAGTAAAAAGCCTCTTCTCCTGCTGCTCAGAGAAAGGAAAGGAAGGACAAAAAAAAACAAAGAAAGAAAGAGGGAAAAAAGGCAGGCATCAATGCATACTGACTAGACCATTATGTTATGTGCTGAAGGGGGTGTGTGTTATTATGGATTGAATCAGAATCACAGTGAGAGCCATAACAAGGCCTTATGGACTGAACATGAAACACCTCAGGGAAATATGAAACATCTCAGGGTCTTATCAGGTTAAAAAATAGAAACCTCCGTACCTTGTGAATGAAGTTCTCCACACGCCCCTGCAGACCCCACCAGCGGAAATGCACCGTCACCAGCTTATATGCAGTCATGTAGGGACAGTTACTGTTATGAAGCTCTTTCTACATAGGGAGGAATTTAACAGAAAAAAATAAAGAAAATTAAACAAAGAAATACGGTAACATGGGGAACACTGTATGTGTGTGGAAAAAGGAACCCTGGCTGGTAAGACTTGAGGACCTCAATATGGAGCAAAAATATTAAGTGATTAAAATATTCTTTTTAAATGCACAAAATAATTCATTGATTTTTATCTTCAGCTTTGACATAAGATGTAACTGGTTTAGAAGCACAATGCACATTGGAGAGATGATGTCAAATTGTTGCAACTAAGGAAAAAAGTTGTTTTGGTCAGCAGATGCAGCTCAATACAGGAAAACAAAGGCACTGTAAAAAAAAAAGAAAAAGTTAATGCAGTGATTTTGTATGTGATTTTTACAGAATAAATAACAGTTACTAAACTTCATAAGGAAATAGAAGTGGGGAAACAGAACCAGAACTTTCTGAATAAGCATTACCTTGATTTTCCTTTCCGATTTTCTTGTGGTAGAAAAGTATTTGTAATGTGATGACTTTACTCCCCTTTCAGATTTCACATAAACCTGTGGCTATATCCGACATTGTGTAGGCAATATTTGGCCCCAAAGGTATGAAAGAGACCATCCAGGCTAACCAGGCCTATTGGACTTTGCAGTGCCTGTAGCTAGAGAAAGAGACTCTGTACTGCTTAGATACCGCAATATACAGCAGATAGTATTTCCAGAAACCTCTAGTAAATGGCAAAACAACTGACAAAGCAGAACTTTGCTTTGTGTGTTTTGCTGCTGCACACTCTATTCACCCTGACTAAAGAGATGTTTTGCGAGTCAGGCAGTGTGGTGCTGTAGTGAGGCTTTTATTAATTTGACCAAATGTATCAACTGATAACCAGTATAGTGAGCAGTAATGTGTGCATCTTGGGAAATGTATTGCAGTAGCTCAAACTAAAAAGGCTGAAAAGCAGACATTAACTGAACCAGTACTGGCAAAATACTGCAGAGTGGGCTCTAGTGCAACCATTTGGCATCACGGCCCAGAGCTTCATAGGACTAATTTTTCTATTTTCATAATGAATAAAATCGTTGATGCGTTTGTGCAACACGTCTACATCATTTTAAAGTCAAAATATCACACTAGTCAGAGTTCCTTTTAATGTTTCTACATATTATTTGGTACTGTGTATGTAAGAAAGATGTACCTTCCATCCTGGTCCCAGTGGTCCCCTCCCAGTTTTCTCAGAGTGAAAAAGGGCTGGATCCTCTTCTTGTTTATAGTCCTAGAAGACAAATAAGCAAGTCTATGTATTGATGAACACAATATAATTTTGAGGTTTGGAATTCCTACAGTGAGATGTTCTAATGGTCTATTAAATAGAATAATGATCTAATTAAAATGGAAATGGTTTAATTCCTAGACCCACTCATGGCACTCCCACATTCTTTGTTTATCATAAATGTCATCAAAAATATTGTTATTCACATCTCCTAGTACAGTGCTTTCACAAATGAATCATACAAAGACTATAGAGTAGTAACCAGCCTGGATTTCCTTGTCTAACTTACCACATCATCCACCTGAGAACGATCTGCGATATCAATCGGCACTACTTCAGTCTCCTCCCACTCCTCAGGGGACAGCCCATGAGGCTGGAGGTTAAGGAAACAGATATAGAAAAAAATAAGAATGAGTATCACTGTTTGACAAAGATGGGAATTGACTATTACTGAATGTTAGATGACTTCCCTATCAGTTGCAACTTACACTCAACAAAAATATAAACGCAACACCTTTGTTTCTGCTCCGATTTTTCATGAGATGGACTTAAAGATCTA
>JBBPDC010000028.1:7829616-7854898 GCA_037974485.1 Hemigrammopetersius urotaenia
GATCTTTAAGTCCATCTCATGAAAAATCGGAGCAGAAACAAAGGTGTTGCGTTTATATTTTTGTTGAGTGTATTTACTTTAATTATACAGTTTAACAAATTACCATGATAAAGGTCAATTGCATACACTAAATTTCACTCACATTATCAGTTGTTCCCATGTCAGGTTTATGCCAAGTCTCAATCTTAATGAAAAAGTCATCTTTCATGTACTCGTTCTGGGGGGGGAGGAGAACACAGTGTGCATCAGAATCACACTTTTAAGAGCTACATAGTCCTACAATTCTAGGAGAATGTTAAATCATCATCTAATTAGGTATTTTGATAGTTTGTGTCCTGTACATAAAGGGCACAGTAAGGGCAAGAATATTAATTGAAAAGTAATCACACACTCACTGTAACAACTGCAGAATTTCAAAGTAAATCCAACACAGGTGCAGAGGACAGAAGAAGAAAAAAAAAAAAAGACAGTCAGTAAAACACATACTACATTCTAAAACCAAAAACGTCCAATTCCTGAATATTTACAAAAATACTGATTTTCAAAGCTTTAGTTGTTCCAGAATATAATTAAAAATAAAAGGAACAGCCACAAACAAAAGCACTACAAAATATTAATGCACACCTCTGATTAACAACCAAATATAATTTGTGCTTTGGATTTGTATTACTCTTGTCTGGTTAAATTCTGCAATTATTATATATGCATAGCATGGCACAAATATATATACCTAGGACTTCACATGCTATGCACAATACTACGCAAAATCTAAATTAATTGTCTGGGTAGCAAGCATGTCTTTGTTTTCTTGAGGAAGCCCTTGTACCACACATTACCTAGTTTATCTGATCAATCCATTAAATTTAATCTGGTTGTTGTGATGACATTTAACAATGACTGGAGTACACAGAGACAAAGAACCAAACTTATCATGATATTTAAAGAAAAAACATTCTTACATTTCTCTGTATTTGTGTTCATTCTGAAGTAACAGTATTCTATGAGTAAAACATGCTTACAGCTAAAATAAATGGTTTGGAACAAATTTTTACAATAAAATGATCATGTACCATGCATAAACATAAAAAAATGCTAATCTATTCATGTGCAGACACACATGCGAGCAGTCATGCTGTAACAGCATGCACTACATACAATCACTCCTTCTCATTTAAAACACACAAGATAAAGTGAAGGTACTGACTGGTGCGGCAATAAGGATAGGCATTCCAGGCTTTCTCGTGAAAGACCAGGGCTCCCTCTGGGGCAAACATCTGAATGAAGGTGGGCACCTTGCTATCAGGGTAAAAAAAACAAAACTCTTGAAGATATGTACCTTCAGCAGATTAAGGAAGCATTAGAACAAATGAGCCGCTCTGGGGGTATTACTATTCACCATATGTTCAGCATTTAAGCTTTTATTTCTAGAAGAAATATACATTCTGTTCTCAAAAAAAAAATCTGCATCATGTTCTGTGCTTAACCAAAGACAGTTAATTTTGTTCCCTAAAAATTTGACCCATGTTATTTGAATTATTAGGACATTAAATAGTTTAAACATAAATACTGCTACATGCAAGCTTACACTTACACTGTGCATTGTAAGACTGGCTACCACACTGTGTCTCATGTAGACCAGCAAGCTTGTAGTAAATTGGCTTTGGCAGTGAAAAGTTGCAATTTGAGTTGCTGGGTTGTTATTTAGGTGTATTTAAGAAGTTACAGATGCAGAGAGTGGTATCGTTTAAATGTAATGTGGTTTTATCATGCATGTAGCACAATAGCACTCAAACTAGTTAATGAACGTGTTATTTGAGAGATCCAATCACACCTGGGAAACTCAGAGGAAATGCGCACAGGACAAAGCAGTGGAAGCCTTGTTTAACACCATTTATTATGGCCATTGCCAAAATGGCTTAAACCTACGAGAGTCCTTATTTGGACAGGTCACCAACTCAAAATAGCACATGACCTTATTGGCCTGTTACAGAAGTAAAGGTCTTCTTTGTGAATGGGCCATCTTTCACCGAAGAGCATGCTGGCACTACCACAACACATCAGCGTTCAGTTTCTTAACTCTCTGATTAGACCAGCCAAAGACTGATTTGGCATCAATATACACTACATGAACAAAAGTATTGGAACACACCTCTTAATTCCAGTGTAAGACAATCTTAATGCTTCAGCATACCAATGCATTTTGGACAATGCCATGCTTCCAACTTTGTGGACACAGTTTGGGGAAAAACCTTTTCTATTCCAGCATGACTGTGGCCAAGTGCACAAAGCGACTTCCATTAAGACATGGCTGGATGGGTTGGTGTGAAAGAACTTGACCGGCCGCACAGAGCCCTGACCTCAACCCCATCAAACACATTTGGGATGAACTGGAACGGAGCCAGGCCTTTTCATTCAACATCAGTTTCAGACCTCATATATACTCTACAGAATAGGTACAGTTCCTACAGAAACAGTCCACTGTAAAAGCCACCCGAAAAGAGTGAAAGCTGTTATTGGTGCAAATGGGGGACCAACTCCATATTAAAGTCAATGAATTTGAATGCAATGTCATTAAAATCCCTTTTGGTGTAATGGTCCTGCATCCCAATACTTTTGTCTATACAATGTAGACTTGATGTTCAGCTTGACAGACACATTTCACGCATGGGTGTGGACCAGTGGATTAGAGATAACACCTCCATACCTGTGTATGTGGTAGATTTTGTGGGTGTACTGGCCCTTCTCCCCTTCTTTCTCGTACGGTTCATTCCGGAGGACTTCGATCCCCTCGCCCCCTCCCGTGTTGTTCTTACTGGCTTCTGCAACTGAGTACAGTTGGCCAACCTGGTACTGGGGGCGGGAGGGGTGGTATTACATAAGTAACTAATGGCAACTAATCTCTAGCACATCACACAATGGGGGCACGACGTTTAATAAAGAGTGTGTACACAGAAAAATGGCATCATAACAGAATTACAATGACTAAAATAGTAAAAGCCTCTTGTAGCCACAGAGCTAACCAATGAGAGCTGTCACACAAGATTTAATAATAAATGTTATATTACTTAAATGTTGTAACTTACCTCTTCTACTGAACATGGCAACACCACTTGACTGAAAAAGAAGAGAAAGGAGAAATTAGGTGAGGTGTAAACATTTTGAGACTTGGATAACGGACTGATATATCATCACTGGAGGGCTAGCAGCTCTCACACCCGAGCCTTTAGCTCAGGGACGGGCGTGAACCAAGAGGCTGTAACCAATTTCTTCCATTTTCCTGGCACACGTGTACAAGGCAATGTTTATTGTTTGTGCTGAGGTTGAGTGTGGGTTATAAGACAAAGCTGCATTCCTGCCCCGGCGTGTCATTTGAGCTGGAACCAAAAGAACCGCTAGCCAGCTACGTTTAGCGAGCAGGCTAAAGAAACCAAGCCGAGCTAGCGCTAGCCGAGGACGGACAAACCCAGTCAGAGTACCGCATGAACTGTGTGATGTAATGTGTGAATACTGCGAGACATAATGGCCACGGGTTTTACCAAAACAATCAGGATTTAAATGCTCAAAAAGGTGCTATTTTAACAGGTTACTCACTATTCCTTGACGAGTACCATCCCGAACCTGCACAGAACGGTACATTCACCAAACACAGTCCGGGCGGCGGAAACCGGGCCAGCGCGTTCGGAGCGTCATCAGGGAAGTGGGGGGTTTAAAGGTCTAACGGGGGTCCGAGAAAGGAACCATGATGGGAAGGGAATGGGGGAGGGGGGGGGGGGTGGAATCAAGGGAGACAGACACATACATATACAGTGCAATAAAGACACACACACAAATACTTGCATTTGGCATAATTCAGTTTGCATGGTTTTGATACAAAAAAGTACTCCCATTTGACCATTTCCCATGTGAAAAATGCTACCTATTGAATAACGAAAAGAAAGAAAAGAAAAAAGAAACCCTCCAAATACTGTTCTTATTTGTCTAAAGTGACAAATTAGTGTAGTTCCATTTTGACTAAAACATCAAAGCATACTTTTTGTTGAAAAAGTCAGTCTTCCCATGTGATCAAAAGACTATGATGATAAATTATGTGGTAAAATGTCCACATTCCAAATTGAACATGTTTTCTATATGCACGTGTCTAAATGTGCGTGCTTACTGTCTTCCGGTGTTTATTATTCAAAAAACTTTCCTGATCTCACACACACACACACACACACACACACACACACACACACACACGTGCACACTCTAATACAGAACTATGGACTAATATATTTCATGCAGAAAAACGGAGGAAATTACGAAATACAGTTAAATTACAATCTCCAAAGTACACAGATCATAGTTCACATTTTTTAATTGATAGCTTAATAGCTTTCTAAGCAGCACCAGTGTGATCACTTGATACTTTTGTTAAGATCCATCCACTGAATGGTGGTGTCTATGCAGAACCAACTGTAGCCAGATTTTAAAAAGCTGCTAAAACTTGCAATATTTTCCTCTTCTTTTAAATATTTACACTTCTACTGCACTTTTCATTTTCTTTTATTTGTTGCTTTTTTCTTTTTTCTTTATCTCTCCCATTATTTTATTTTTATTCTCTATTGTTGTTTTATAACTTGTATTTGCCACATTGAAATTTCTATTCTTTTGATAAAAGATATCAGGAGTCCCACGTGACAAAAAGACCATAAATGTCAGCCTTATTATACTGTGGTGTGCTATGTTTTCATTTATTGATGGAGATCATCAAGCTATTCCAACCATTAGGATTTACAGTAAAGGACTGGCTTGTTTTTCAGGGGTGTGAGGACACAAACACACTTTATAATGTTTGTGTCAAACAAACTCACATACTCAAGCCCATTATCCACATGAACATTTTAAATGAATTTTCTGGAAAAACTACAGCCAATAGAAAAACAACAAACACTCAACAATGTGTAAATGGCAAGTAACTTATAAGTATTACAGCCCCCTTTGTAGAACTATCACCTACGGTCTTGGAATGCTGTTATACAAGTGCTGAACTGTGAGAGGAAGATACTGAACATTTCTCAAGAAGAGAAACTTCAAGTCCTTTTGTGAATGAAGCAGGGAAGAAAATGCATTTCATAGCATGCCATAAATGTATAATAATGCTTAGAGCTGGTGATTGGAGAGGCCATGGAAGGTCTGATTTAATTTAGATATAATCAGACACCCTCTTTAAGGGCCCTCTTGGGTTCCTTTAGCAGCATACAGGGTGAATTTTTTTATGTTACAACATGTGGAAATCTTGAAGGGACTGTATACTGTATACTCATTGTCATAACTACTTGCTTTTATATGAACACACAGGGAAAAGGCTAGCTGTCTACCCCAGTCTTTGCATTTTTGCACAGTATGTCAACTTACTGTATCCACTCACAGTAGTACTGTTACTGTTCCTCAACTGCACTGTACTGTACTGTTGCTGTTCTTTAGTCTTATCCTGCCTGCACTTATGTAGTGTTTTGTTTTTGTTCTTTGTGTTGCACCATGGTCCTGGAGGAATCTCACTGTTTACTGTATGTAAATGTTTTTTTTTCATTGCTTGTATTTGCCACAATAAAATTAGCATTCCCTATTGTTTTGATTAAAAAAGCACACCCATATGACCGAAAATACCAGATTTATGGGGTTACTTGTTTTCTATACACATGTCTAAATGTGCATGCATTCTGTCTCCTTGGGTTTGATTCTTTAAAAACAGTCCTGAACACACACACACACACACACACACACACACACACACACACACACACACACACACACACACACACACAAAAAGACACATACCTTTACTTCTATATGCTGGCATACATGACTTCAGATCAATAAACACCTATTTGACTTGACCTGATTTGAGCTATATGTATAGTCATGAACCTACTTCTATGTATTAGGTTATTAATTTAAAAAACGATTATGGGGTTTAATGCATTATAAATGACATACTACTAACGGACACAACTGACAAGAATCAGGTGAATGAAGCATGCTTCTGTAGCAATAGCATTCGGGTACTTTCTTACTTTGCTCAGGCATCCCTGTTTTTTACTCCCCAGATGAAGTAGTGTGGCTTTATGCCTTGGTCTTGCATACTTTCTAAATGACTGACACATATTCCAGCTATGTGAAGTCTAATGTAACCTTTTTCATTGCAGCTGAGACACATTCACTGGTATGAAGGTTCAGTTGTGGAAACTCTTGGTTGTGATATTTAGGAACTATCCAACATTAGAACAACAGCTTGAAAAACAACTCTGCACAGTGAAATAGTTGATTGATCAAACACAATGTTTTGCAGAGACCTGTGAGGATACTATAAGAGAAACAGAAATATCCTTCAGGTGACAAAGACTTACATTACTGGTTACGTTACATTACAGTGCTAAGGACTTCACTTTGGCCAATGATATGTAGTGCAATAGGGAAATTGTGAGTTTAAAAACTTTTGTAAGTGTCTATCTATCAATGAGTACCACTTTTCTGCTTTGCTGTTCTCATAACTTTCCCCTTCACTTTCTTCAGCTTTTTCGACCAATGAACCTGCAGTTGGGTCTCTGGTCTTAGTAGCTTTTGGAACTTCAGGATTTGCCTCATGGTGTTCCAAACATTTATCAAAATGCTGTTCAGACTGTTCTTTGTGTGCTACCAACTGGCATTTTTTCCTAATATGACTCAGTTGAATAGTTACAAGTGTTTTCAACTGGGGTTTCCACATAAGCACCATGTATTGCATTGCATATCAGTTTCCTACGTATTTAGAACGTAGTAAACTCATGACGATGACTCTTTTTTCCAGTTTTAATTTACACCATATGTCACTGATACTTTTGAGGATTGTTAGCTGTCACAGGCATGGGACAGACATGTAGGAATTTGGGAAGCACATTCAAGATCTCAAATAGTTAAAAAAGTCTTTAAACTGAAGTCTTTGCTTCGGGTTGACAGTAGAGTATTCTAGGTGGAGCAGATGTTTGTAACATTGCTCTACTGATTGAACTGAAATAATGGTATTTTGAGGTAATGACTATATAACGTAATTGTTACAACACATCTATCAGTTAAGGATGCTTTTTACTGACTGCAGTGTGGGCGAAGGAGAATATTCCGACTGAGAGGAAAGAGTGCTTTTTATAGCCAGCTAAAGGCCCGATGATTGTTTGTTCCCTCTGTTTAGCAAGTGGGTGCCTAAATTACTTTCTTCTGCGATGTAAAGAACATAAAGAGAAGATGAGCATGACATTACCATGTGAAATGTCCATGAGTTCACAGAATCACATACACATGCACATATTTTACCTTTAGAGGAAGTATACGGGGGGTTGGGGCTCTCTCAGGGGTAAAAAGTCCAAACACACTGGTTGCTGCAGTGAACAGTTGCAACACTGGATCCAGTAACTTCTGCCTTGGGGGTTGTGAAGATAACAGGAGTCTATGGTATGTAAAATCCAATATACAATGCATCATAGTTACCATTCATTGTCTGATTTAAAGGGACTTGTTGACTGTTGCCCTCTGCACAACTCTAAAAGTACCTGACAATAGGACAGGTTATAATTTGACAGTCACTCTTACCATGCTGGGAACAAGTGGGGCATTATTAACGTCCAGAGATCATCAGTTAAATTTTCTAGTAAATTGTGTTACATCATTCATTCAATTTCCACCAAATATGAATGTTATTTTTTTGTTTATAATCTAAGAACCTGAAGGCATTGTGTTTTGTGCTGTTTAAGCTTAGTCCCAGGAAAAAAAAATAGTTTTCTGGCCTTCTTAGATGACACAAAATAAGTCACAAAAATATACGATTCAAAATCACACTATAAAGACAGAAACTTGTTTAATAAGAAGATCATATCAGTAGAATATTAGAATTGGAGTGCAGGGACAAGTAGTACGCAAGCAGGTAATGACTGCTGTGTGTCTCATTATTGTATTTTAGTATTTCTTGCTTCTTCTTTTTTTTTTACAACAGTTGTTGGACATATTTATATTTTATATTGCTTTTGCTCTTGGCGTTTCTGTGTGTTCATAACACAAGCAAATTCCTCTGGCATCAGCATTTTTTTAAAATTCTGATTAGGCATATATGAAATGGGCATGTATTATTGCATTATTTAAAATTTGGGACAGTTTTGAAACCTGATCAGTTTCATTCTAATACAGGACTGTGAAAATGCAAACTCTCTTTATGTGTCAACCTAGAGATAAGTTCACATAAATTCACATATAATTAATGAGTCATCCCATTCAGTCTAATCTGTCTATGCTTGATCATTAATTTTCCAATGAATCGAGGGACCTCTCCTGTGTGTTTTCATCGTTAGTGCATTAATTGTCCCATTGAAATCCCCTTCTGCTCCCCACTCTCCCTGGCCCCCCAGCCTACACTCTCTCCCATTATATCGCGAGAGACAGACTGGGACAGGGGCAGAGAAATATTCGTATTCTCAAAACAACAGAGGCATATATGGTCTTCAAAACAACAGATGTGATAGCTAACATCAGACTAATTGACACTATTAGCCTTAACTGATGTAAAACAGGGGAGACAGGGGCAGAGAGAGCGACAGAGAGGAATGAGAAGTGATATTGAAGGCAACAACACTGGCTTAGTGGCCACACAGCTAGCCCTCTAGCTGTCTGGCTAGTTAGCTATTTACAAGGCAGTTTACGGATAGCTGGCTAGGAGGCTATATTAGCTACTTTGCGTGGCAGTTTCGTCTCTACCTTTCTCAAATGCCGTCAATTTCGATGCAGGTAGGTTAAGTTAGGGAGTCCAGAACTAAACGAATTGTGTCTGGCGTATCTAGCGATCTGGCTAACGCTTTTATTAGCAAAAGTTGCCCAGCTAGCTCGTTAGCCTCTGTCTGAGGAGCGTGTTTACATTATTAGCCCGCTGTGGAGCTAAGCTACGTGTAATTTTTACTCCTAGGCAAAATGTGACCACCGTGCAACATACAGCATTTATCTTGTCGCCTGGAGCTTAATTTCTCAGGCTAGCCAAGTGATTACATGACAGCTGGGTTATGGTAGCCAGGCCTGATCTGTTGTTTTTCTCTCCATCCAACGCTAGCGAAACCACAACACAAGAAAGGCATCGTCCTCCAGTTACACACGGACCCGAAAATGGTAAGTGGATGTCCGGCTCCTTCATGATATTTTGGTCCCAGCTTGTGAAGAGAATTGGCGAAATTATTTTGCTGTCAACAATCTTGCGTTGTATATACCTGGCGTGGTCAACATACAGTCTCAAGAAATTTCTTTTCTAGATGGTGAATAGGCAGCCCATGTTTGTCCGTATTTCCTAATAACCTAACCTTCTCACATTAAATAAACATAATTGCGTAGTTTATATAAGGCGAACAGTGTTTTGCAGATTTCACCCCAAGCCATAACCTGCTGATCTCCATTCTCAGATAGAATATGCTGATTTAGACTAAACCAGTTAGGAAAAAACAAATCAGTCACATGAGGAGTTGATCAGAACAACCTGCTTCGTGTCAGTCTTTGGACATTAAGTGTGGTGTTCCAGGAATAATAACGAGGCATGTCCCGCAAGCGCTTATATATATGCTGTTTTTAAAATTTGACTCATTCATGCAGTTCTAGAGAATGACCTAAAGGGCTTACTGTGTGTTTTGGGAAGGGGAAGGTCCATGCATACACTCTCCGCTTACAATTATATCATGAACTTGCATGTGGGATTGAGAGTTTTGTATGATGTTCTTAGGTGACATTATATGTATGTATGTTCTAATTGGGAGCTTAAATTGTAAAGCAGATTAACCCAGTCAAAAAATTATTATATAAAATATAATATAAAAATATACTGTTTACAAAATTATAGCTTACTTCAAAGGCACAGCTGTTCTGCAACATTATGATTATGATGATGATGATGATGATTATTATTAGTTAGTAGTAGTAGTAGTAGTCAATAGTGTCCCCATTCTATTCTATGTACAGTAGTCAGAGTTAAGGGCAGTTAAATATGAGTGAGCTTTTAACATTATTTTCTTTCTTTGTTCAATTGCAGGCCATGGATCCGTTCCTCTGGTTGCTTGTAGGGCTGTAAAAACAGCAGGACCACCAGAGAAGAAAAAAAGCTTCTTGTCCAGTCCACTCCTTTATCAACACTAGCCCTTCATCATCCTTCTGATATATTCTGAAGATGCCTGTATATAAGTTAGCTCGGGTTGCTTCATGTGGAGAGCAGAAAGTATTTTAGAGCAGTTTTATCATCTAAGAGTCCAGTCACTTATTAAATGGGGAAAGACCATCATTTCTCAGTTTTCCCTGACTTGTGAGCTGCGTGAAACCTTACCCGATGAACAGAGCGTGCCTCCTCCTGGACTCATCAGATTCTGACAATCGCTCGATCCTTGATAAAAAGGCTTCAGTGATTAGTCTCCAGGTCACCATAAATCAGTCGCTCATTTAGTCAGTCATGAACGGCTCCCTGTTAACCCCACCCAGCCCGCGGGCTGCCGCAAGCTCCTCCCCTCTGCCTCCATCTCCATCCCCCTCTCCATCCCCTCCGTCTCCTTCCCTCCTGCCCCTTTCCCCACGTCCTCCACCTTTACCCCCTCCAACTCCTGCTGGCCAGCCACTGTCTTCTCTCTCAGACACACCCACCCCTTCACCTTCTCCATGCCTTAGTTGGACCGAGTTCTGTGAGCTCCATGCCCGGGTAGCGGCTGGTGACTTCGCCCGTCATTTCCGCGCCTTTCTGCTGGAGAACCCGCATTACTCCCCGGATTCTGCTGCTGCTTTCTGCCGCCGCTTCACAGACCGATTCATTCGACATTTTGAGAGCGAACTTGAGGGAAGTGGCGCAGGGAGAGAGGGGACAGGGAGCTGGGTGGCCCAATCAGATGCTATGTCACTGGAAGAGGAGGCAACATCTCCACCCCTTCTGCCACCCGAGGCCACCACCCCCTGCCCACCTGCCCACGTTCGGGCGACTCCAAAGCCCATGTCGACTCGGCCAGGACTGGACTGTCGAGGTGGGGAGAGGTTCCAAAACCCTGGGGTTTTTCAGGACTCCAATGCTCACACAAAAATTCTTCCCCCTTCCTCATCATCATCTTGCTCCTCCTCAGTGGGTGGCAACAATGGACGGAGGGAGGACAGATTGACAATTAAGCAGTGTCCTGGCAATTTGCCTGGCAATGGAGACATGGAAGAGGAGGAGGACAGCTGGGCGGGACCTGTGACAGGTGAGGAAGCGGAGTCAGACGAGCAAGCAGGAAAGGATGGAGAATCAGAGGGTGGGGCCCTGACTGACAGAACCGACGGTGGCCAGACTACAATAAGCACCGTCTCTGGTGTGCAGTTGAACTCTGGTTCTAAAGGCAATGGGGCTCACTCCAAAAACAAACTGAAGAAGCGCTTTTCACTACGCAGTGTGGGCCGGAGTGTTCGGGGGAGTGTTCGGGGCATCCTTCACTGGCGAAGCTCCTCCAGCGATTCTCCCCAGAACTGTGGCCCTTCAAACCCAACACCACTGCCCTCCAGCTACAGTTACACTACAGGACTCCAGGACGGCAAGAGGAGTTCAGGCTCCCAGGCCATCCCATCCTCTCTCCCTGTCTCTCTTTCTCTCCCCCTCTCACTCCCTCACTCTTCCTCGTCCTCCCTGCCGCCCTCTTCGTCCAGCAGCGCCACCTCCCTCTCTCTTTCCGAAGCCCGCGACCGGCGAAGGAGTAACGGAGAAAGTGAAAAGGAGAAGTGGAGTCATCGTTTGGAGAAGCTACGGCTGTCCCGTTCTCCTCCGCCCACTCTGGCTGCCACAGTGGGACCCTCTCCGGCCCTCCTGCCCTCGTCCCTGCCCCCCAGCAGTGCTGCAGCCCCCAGAAAGACAGGCCGGCTTGTTCGAGAGGGAGGAGTGACTGTCTTCTCATCCTCAGACGAGTTTGCTGGCATTCACGGTTTTCCGGGCTTTTCCTTTGGACTGCTCCACCATGGCACGGACAACAACACAACATCTGGCCCTGGTGTAGGGCAGACAGGTGGAATGCAGCCTCTGGTCACAGGAGGAGCTATAGGAGGACGAGGTACGCGCTGGCACAAATGTCGGTTGGTTCTAAAGGAGCGAGACAAAGAAGGAGGGGAGAGGGGAGAGGAGTACTTCCTGGAGTTTTACATCCCTCCAAAGGTAAGTGATGAAAATTCATCCAGGATTCAAGTAAAATAACAAACACATTGTCTTTGGATTGTATTACGGTATTTAATTGAACATGGAAACATAAAGGGGAATTTTTGTGTAATTAAGTCATTTAGAAAGAATCACTGTTCAGTGTGAAATGCACGTTCATAACACTGCTGAGAGGAACCAGGTAAAGGTACTCCTCAGGAAGCTATTACATTAAATAGTTATGACTCTATTTGAGAATATTTTTGTAAGACATGACAGAATTACATGGCATGTTCTGCATAGTAAGTGTCTTATTTTTGCATACACAATGCAACCCCTTGGTCCCATCACAGCCTATTGTAAACAAATGGGACTCACACTAATGTGTCCACTGGAAGAAATAGATATTTTGAGTATTGTTTTTGGAGTAAAATCTGACTCTTACTCTTCAGTCCTCCAAGCCCAGACTGACTATACCATGCTGCTCCATTGTGGATGTGAGGAGTACTACAGCTCTTGAGGTGCCAGATAAGGAGAACACTTTTCTTCTTCAGGTATGTCTTCACTGTCGCACCTTGTTTCCCTAGTTCCGGTTTCTGTCTTACTGTTTTTATCTCTCATTAGACTTTCTTTATTCCAGATTTAAGGATCTCTCACAGCCAGTCTTTCTATGACTTGCTTGTTACCTGATTTAGTTTTTCTCTCTTGTTATTTTGCTCTCTCTTTATTCCTCTGTCTTATTCTTACCATTTCTCTTGCTCATATCTCATTCTCACAATATCAGTTGGAAGGGCAGGTGCAGTATGTAATTGAAACCAGAGATGCAATTCAGATGAGAGCTTGGCTGAGTGACATCAGGAACGGCATCTGTCTAAGGTAAAATATATCTATTATAGATGACAGCGTGATTACCGTTTGGAAACTAAAAATTGTTTGAGTTATTTAAACACAATATTTTTTGCCAAATAGAACAGAATTGGTCCATCTGTGTTCTACCTGCAAATTTGTATTTTCATAGCAAATGCTTTGAGGTTGGTCAAACTTTACAAAATTTGGGGAAAACCCGATTGAATCGTATATTAACATTAGCATAATTCTTCCAACCTGCAAAGTATCAAATTGCTAAAACAAGATGGCATTTTACTCTGCATTCGGTATTAAATTGCAACTCTCAGCCAAGATTGCTTCGAAAGTACTCACTTGTGGGCCAAACATGGACAAGTAAATCAGGCAGTCAGTAGCGATAATTGATGTGGTAGTCCCAGTTGCTTTGTGTAAATAACACCATCTGATCCTTGATTCTAGTGAGCAAGAAGACATTGAGGGTGTGTGTGGTGGTGTACAGACAGACCTCAGTGGCACACCAGAATTCAGTGACCGCCTGTCTCAAGGTCTGTATGTTGTGTGTAACAATACCTTCACAGTTCATCTATAAACAACCCATTAAGCTTACTATACTACTGCAGTAAGCCTAATGGGTAGTATATAGATGAACTGTGAAGGTATTATTTTCTGCACATTTAAAACTCTAAAACGCAAATAGTAGAACCAGTATCCTGGAATTGCTCATACAGAATTCACACAGAGTATGCTAAACATGTAGTTGGTACATTTCAGTCATGAATGCTGAGCATGTTTAGATGGAGTGCGTGATCACTTGCTTTTATCGTCTGATGAATTTTGGCCTTAAATTTGTCCATGTACTTTAAATATTTTTTTAAATATAATTTTTTTTTAAAATATAATTTTAAATATTTTTCAATTTAATGATGAGAGCAAGAGTATGTGGAAGGATAATTTGGAAGGATACTTTGTTTTGCTGTTATTTGTTGAAATAACAAATTGATCTGGTTTGACTTGTGGTGTAATAATCACATAATAATCTTCTGAGTTTGTCTTCATGCAAGCGGTTGTCTGGCATGCAGTAACTTTGTTTTTGATCTACAGTATGTTATGGAGGGGTAGGTGGATCTCCACTACTGGAGCCTCTACCTCCTGAGCTGCCACCCCGTGCCCCTCTTGACGAATCTGACGGTCGATTGCTGGGCGGAGGCGGAGCTAGTCTCGGCACGCCATTTGCAGAGACCCCTGATGCCACAGGTATTATCACCTAATGGCTCTAGGTACAACAAGGAGTCAATAAATAATTGAAGAAGCTTCAAAAGTAGAATCCACTTTAAGGAGTTTAAAGTGATAATTTGGCCAAAAATAGAATACCAGTTTTACTCTTACCTGAATGTAGTCAATTTGCCAAAACGTTATTTGGTGTTTTAAGTGTGATTTAATATGATATGTTCGCCTTATAAATTCACTCATACTGAAGAATCAGGTTTTGAAACCAAATATGTCACCATCCACAGTTGATCTGAGCCAAAACCAGTCCTTTGATCTATAATCCACATAGCCTCAGACACTGCCTTTCTCATACCTGCTCATATAGAAAGTATATTTACCCTCATTACACTGCTCTTCTTCTTCAGGGTCCTTCTTGTTCTCAGAGAGCTCGGTGGCAGAACCGGTGGAGCATCCGTTGAGTGAGTGTCAGTGGTTTCATGGCACGCTCTCACGGCTAAAGGCTGCCCAGCTGGTGCTGGCTGGTGGAATGGCGAGCCACGGAGTCTTTCTGGTACGGCAGAGTGAGACGCGGCGGGGGGAGTATGTCCTTACCTTCAATTTCCAGGGCAAAGCTAAGGTGAGTCTAGGTGAGACACATTCAGCCTTACAGGTTACAGAGTCTAGGGCTATCACCGGTGTGATCCTATTTGGCTGATTTGCTTTGCATAATAGTTTTACTGTAAATAGAAAGCTACCTGACTAATTGAAAATTCTGAAATTAGTGAATAAATTAGGTTATTTACATAAAAAAAAATCAAATCTTCAGTGCCAACCTTTTCTCATTTGTTTGATGTAGGATGAAGTATATTATGGTTGATTTTTTTTTTTTTTGTCCCCACAAAAATTTGTTGATATCAATGAAATTTTAGAATCCATCCAGCTTGTTGAGCAATCTAGTAGTGAGAAATGAGCAATATTGCACATACTTTTGACTTTTAAGGGTTAAGTGCAAGTAGTAACTTTGTGAGATATTACCTATCCTATTTCATCCACATCTCCCTCTCCTTATCTTTATCCCTGCCTCAATTATTTGTTTTATCTTAAATATCTTAATCTCTCTCTCTCTCACCACAGCACTTACGTCTTTCTCTCAATGAGGATGGCCAATGTCGCGTGCAACATCTCTGGTTCCAGTCTATCTTTGACATGCTGGAGCACTTCCGGGTGCACCCCATCCCACTGGAGTCTGGGGGGGCCTCAGACGTTACCCTCATCAGCTTTGTGGGGGCCACAGCTGTCCGACAGCCAGGTACCACAACTGGGGTCAGCGCTGAAGGGGTGGAGGTCTTAGGTTTAGGGTATGATGGGCAGAAGAGTGTTTTAGGCATGAGTACCATTTTGTAAGCTTTCTAAATAAAGTTTGTTAAGGGACAGTTTTTCTGCGTTCTTGGGAAACCTTCAGTGTATTTATAGAGACCACAACGCATTTGCTTGCTCCACTTTGTGACTTTATGGTCATGTGAATGCAATATTGCGGTATAGAAGTACTGCAAGCCACTGCATGAGCTTCATGACAATGTAATATGGCTAAATTGAGATTTTGTCTGTGTGCGGTCATGTCCGGTCACCAGACAGAGCATGTATTTCAACACAGTCTGTGACTTCAGATACAATCCAACAAATGCAGCTCCATTTCATGAGCAAAGTTTGCAGTTTGCTGGCTGTGCATGGCTTTGTTTCTTTGACTGTGACGATTTTTCTGACTTTGCTTTTTGCATTTTTTTCAACACACATGGCCTGACTTCCTCAGTCTGCTTCTATTTCTAGTGTCCCACTACCACCCTAAATCTTAACAGCAGCTTTTATCCACAGGTTTATCACAATCTCTCCTTTGCCACCTCTCTTCTTTCTCATACTGGGTTTCATTTCACCCCTTGTCCCATCCCATTTTCTCTCCTTTCTTTATTCTTTATTAGGTATTTATTTGGTATTTAATGGTAGCGTATTAATCATATATTAAGCATATACGCTACCATTTGTCTTTTTAGAATACCCTATTATAAAAACAAATACTAAGATGAGTTAAAAAATAAGTATATTCAAGCAACTATTATTGTTCAATCTAACATTCATTTTAATTTTGGGGTGTAATGATACAGTAATCCATCGCTTTTCATGGGGGTTATGTTCCAAGAGCCTCCGTGTATAGTGAAAAACCACGTTGGGTTTTGGTAAAAACAAAAGACCTAAAAATGTGTATTTTTATAGTGTAAATCCTCCCAGAATACTTTAATTTAATTTTAAACTCAGTTTAATGCATTACCCTTAAAGAAAATGTAAATGTAAACCTGTATTCGCCTTTTAATTTAAATTCCTTGCTGAGATATACAACTCGGAAGGAAAAACAAATCTGTGAAAGAAGCTGTGACTCCTGATCCGCACAAAACTGGGCATTTACTGTATACTATTCAGTTTGATTCAAAATTCTGGCTCGACAATTCAAAATTCTTAGGACATTAAGAGCAAAGTTCAAATGAAGAATGATGACGATTTGTTGGATTCCATAACAATACCAGAGCTTGAACATTGGATGACTGCTGGACTAAGTTGTTGGTTGGTGTACAGTGCAGTTGCATCAGATGGCAAAATTAATTGAACATCCACTCTCTGCAGTACCTTTTCACAGTTTTGCGTTATAATATCACAAAGCCCTGATGAATTATTACATCCCAGTACCCTTTTAATTACTTAATTTACTGTACCACCTGTCTTCCACCTCATAGCCATGCCTGTGCCATAATGTCAGACTGACCCTGACCATGTTGCATCTTATCCATGTTCCTTTTTTATCAGCCTCTTTTGATTCCAACCAGTTATATTTGTTTCATCTTCATTCTGTGATCATATACATTTTTCTCCACTTTATGCACCACCCTTTGCTCTGCCCCTTTGAGCCAGCTTCTTGCCTCAGGCCCCTCCCATGTCACTACAAACCAAAGCTCTGATTGGCTGTCCTTGTTGTTGTTTGTCGTTGGGTCATCTTCGCAGGCCGGGACAGGGCAGGCAGCCGGCCTACAGTCTGTGATGTCATCACCACGCGCCACCCTGACTCTCCATCAACCCCCATCTCTGACTGTGTGTAAGTGAGACCAGATTTAATGGAGAGAGACAGAGAGGGAATGAAATGACAAAGTGTGAGGAGAAGGTCCCAGTAATTATCCCAGGTTAGAAAAAGCATAGCAAGGTAAAAATTGTATAGGGGCTTGAGGAGCATAATGTAAAAGTGACAGTTAATTTGAAGGTAAGAAATTTAAATCTAAAAACATACATGGACAATTTGAGACATTTAATGGAAAATTCCTGCATTTTCAACTTAATATCAGTGTTATGTATGTATACTATGCATTTGATCACCACAGGTTTGCCCCATTCTCCAGTATAACAAAGTAAAAAAAAAAGACTCTAATCAAAGTTTTTTTTCCTGTTCATTTACCAAATTATCTTAATCTCTGTTAAACAAATATGTTTAATATTTACAGATAATATAGAGAAGGGAGAAAGAAAGAGATCCAGCTTGGAGAACAGGAGACAGGAAAATGAAGTAAATTTCCCACTTGTGTGACAAATAAAGGTTTATCTTAAGTATAAGGAAAGAGGTCCTGAACACTAGCAGTGAAAGAGTGTGAGAGGGTTAGAGAGAGAGAGAGAGAGAGAGAGAGAGAGATGGGAGGCAGTGGAGCAGCAGCTCATCCGTTCACCTCAGAGCACATCTGTCTGCCTAATGTTCCATTCACGGCTGGATTTCAGTTGCATAGATCTCCATCCTAGGCCTTTCGTCACCAGACAGCATTGAACATTGCTCACTGTAGCTTGTGTTTATCTCACAACAGCAATTGTACTCAATAAAGCTTTTCATATTTAAATGATCCAATGTCACACATTTGACAGGCAACTAACCTTTCTCCACGATATGTAATTTCTTGTAGTACATGTTTTCATTGATTCAAATTAAATTAAATTAAATTAAAAAATTTAAACTGCAATTTCAGTATCTGAAAGTGTCGTGGAGACAGGGTGTAGGGTGTCTGTCCCATGTGTTGACTGATTCCATTACTGGGAACCATGCATGTGCCTTTTTTTATAGGGATTACTCATTTATGTACTTTCTCTTGTTTGATCTCTCTACTTTCTCTCTCTGCTTTCCTCCTTTTTTCTTCTCTCTTTCCCCTCACTTTCTCCGGCACTTCCCATTTTAATGTATTGCACATTATTTTTGCCTATCAATCCCGTTTTCTTTTTATGCTTTTTGCTATTGTTTGTTTTCTCCTCTCTTTCCTCTCTCTCTCCCTCCCTCTCTGTCTCTGTTTCTCTATCTCTCACTTTCTTTGTTCTTACTCTCACACTTCCCCTTCCTCTTGTTTTCTGCCTGTCTCTCTCTCTGTTCCTCATTTTCTCTTTCTTTCTCTCTCTCTGTTTCTATGTTCTCTTTCTCTCACTTTCTCTTTCCCTCACTTTCTCTCTCTCTTTCTCCCTGCCTCTCTCTCTCTCTCTCTCTCATAGACTTGAGCAGCAGACCCCGTAGTCCCCCTCAACCCCCTCCTCCCCCACTCCCGCCTGGACGCCCACCGCCCCCCACACCCCCTCAGGAACGGGGTAGTGACCCGGGTGCCGCAGGGGGAGGAGGAGGTGGGGTTGCCGCAGGCAGTGGGACAGACGAGTGTGAGGAGCGAGATGTGCCTCTCCGCCAGCTGGAAGGAGCGGAGGGTGAGGAGAGAGAGGGAGGCCGGGCGAGAGCCATCGACAACCAGTACTCCTTCTTCTGAGAGTGAAGCAGGAGAGCCAGTCACAATCAGTATTTTTCACTTCGTAGGGAGAAGAACTTAAAGGGGAAGGTCAGGAACAAAGTTAATAACACTATTAAAAAAAACAACAAGAAAAGCTTTCAAAGAGCGAGAGAGAGAGATGGAGGAGATGCACACGCACACAGTGACCACTGAAAGGGTGACATAAAAACACTAAAGTAACGATACACTAACTGGAGCTCGGCTGAAGAAATGCTGGTCAATGTTACACTACTTTTTTTTTTCTTTCCCTCAGTGTGTCTCAGTATTAAAGGTCCCTCTCGTGGTTCTGTTGCATAGGAAAGCAGCAATAGCTGCAGCGGTACTGTTATATTTCACCTCATGCATTCACACTGGATGGTACTCTACCACCATGTGGTGCTATCATTTACACATACAGATTTTTGTCTCAGCAGCACTTTTTTTGGCACGTTTTTCTTCAATGTGTCGTTTTGTGTTTCAGTCTCATTTACTGCTAGAACCACGCTAGGCTTCGCACAGGACTGGGCAACCGCTAGTTGCTTGCCAAAATAACCCGCACTTGCCTGTGAGTAAACAGGATAAAACATCTGTTGAACATCGCCATTGATGTCATTACCTCAGTCAAAGGGCCATACATATGTCGGACTTCTCAAGACTGAGACAGAGTCTGGTGATCTGGGATGACCTTTTTCTCTTGTCAGCATTGTAGAGAAGCTGATTCCAGGGGAGTGGTTTTCACAAAGCAGTCATTCTCAGTTACTAAGATAACTTAAGACCAAGCTTAAGTTGGATGCCCCTCAATTTTGTTCTAACTGCACAAGCTTGATTTTGTGCTTTACTCAGAGATTCTGCTTTGTGAAACACTTCAGTTAGTCTTTCACTGAGATGTTTGAGGTGTATGAGTCCTAATCTCTCATCCACTGCCCCCTGCTGGCAGAATGTGCACCACATTAAGAGATTGGAATGGTATTTCTGAACAAAACTGCTATTTTGTGCTCATGTAGCATGCTGACCTGCTTATCAGACACTAATTCCAGTGTCTATGTCTGGGTCAATTTATTGGATTGTGATTATATGTATGGAATTGGGCTGAACTATTTTAAGGATGTGATTTGAGGGTACATTTAAATACAGTCTTACATAATGGTACTGCAAAAGCCTATATTACAGTCATGGTTAACAAACAACATATTCTGCAGGAAAGGTTAAACTACATGAGTGCTGGAACTAGGCCCGTCACTGTCAAGTAAGTGTACCTGGTTTATTAGGTATTGTAGCACCCCGTATTATAGTATTATATCAGTATGTGTCTGTAAATTCTTTTTATTTAATTTACATGCATTTTCTGAAATGAAGATATAACAGAATTGTGGAAAATTGCTGCAGTCAGCTTATGTAGTTCAGATCAGACGGCGGTACTAATTGTGACACGCCTAAGTGCTGTTATGAATAGTGATGAATAGTTCAGAAATACTAAACCTGTCTCTAATGTGAAGTCTCTCTCTCGCTCTCTCTCGCTCTCTCTCGCTCTCTCTCTCTCTCTCTCTCTCGCTCTCTCTGTCCAACAACTGCACTTCATTCATGATAGCTATCTGTCTGTTCATTTGCTCCATGTTTCTTTCTCTAAAGTACTCAGTCTATCTTGTGTGCTCTTCTTCCTCTCTCCTCTCTTTCTTACAAACACACACACACTGTTTTTTGGTTTATTGTGAGTTTGTTTCAGTGGTGGAGTCCAGAGGAGGGAGAGAGAATGTCCTTCATTTACAAGAGAAATAGTTTCTTATTGATTATGTTGACAACGATGGTAACCATGGTAATAATTATGATAGTAATAATTCTCTAAATAATAGTATTAATTTTATTTTTTGTTCTGTGTTAAAAAAATGCCTTTGTTGTATGTCTTATATTCTGTGTACACATAATATTTGTTCTCCAGATTTTTTTTTTCTTCAAATTTTTGGTGCCTTTTTATAATGCTTGTAATCTCCCTCAGCCTGTCCCACTACAGTTTCCTCACATTTAAAGAAAAAAACAAAACCAAACAAAAAAAAGACAAGGATAAATTAGCCCTTATCTCCCCGTGCCTTTTCGGTGTTACGTCATTTCCCTTCATTCTGTGCCAGTCTTGGTTATGTGCCTCTGTCTGTGTCGCCATGTCCACCCAGTTCAGTGCCTACTCTTTATCTTCTTAAATCCCTTTCCACCCTGTCATCGTATCTATCTTCTGTCCTCTCTCTCTGTCCGGTTTTTATATTTCTGTATCGGCTCACTTTTTCTTTCCCTCTTTTCTATGCCCCACACCCCCTCTACTTCTATTTGTGCCTTCTCTCTCTCTCTCTCTCTCTGTCTCTCTGTCTCTCTCTCTCTTTCTCTCTTTCTCTCTCTCTGTGCTGGGACCGTGTGTTGAGGTGGACAGTGTTGTCCACTCTGTGTAATTAGTTTCAGGTACTACATTGAATTTAATAATAATAATGATGATAATAATGGTGGTGATGATGGTGATGATAATACGATATAATATAAATATACTGAAACCATTTGTTTTGGACTCTTTGTGTGACTACAGACAAATTTGAGCTTAATAGAACAGTTCTCTGGGGGAAAAAAAGATGTAAAGATTTGCCTGCTGTGCTTCTTTAGTTTTGCAGCAACTTTAGACTCATGTATCGTGGTTTTTACATCTAGAAAAGCATTGCGATTTACAAATTATTATAACAATAAATCACATGGACCATAATGTAAACTGCTTTAATTAGGAGCTGTAGGAACAGCAGTACAGCCATCCAAGGGGTTTATTTGAGTCGTCAGTGAACCAACTCCCTTTAAACAGTGACCAAAAAGCCTTGTGTTAGAAATGCCTGTCTCCAAGCACAGCCCATTTTTCTCACAACTTTGATCTTTCTGGTTTGTGAAATGATTGGTTGTACTGCATAACTATTTCTGCTTGTTATTCCCTAAAACTAGAAAATGAGTCAAGTTAGGAAGTTCCTCAAAGGAGTGTGTCTACATTTAGAGATAAAATGACACTCAAGTTCTTAAGTAATTTTAGAAAGCGTTGCTTATGTGGTTTCTGAGATTGTATGACAAATTATATAAATGGACAAAAGTATGTCATCTAAAAACAGTGACCATCTTGTCTTAAGTTTATTTGAACTTCATTTCTGTTGATTGTATATTCAAATCATACTCTTTACAGAAGAGTATATAATACAATGTCAGAAACTCGACTCAAAAGTGGTGATTTGGCCCTGCACTTTGCACCATGCTTAGCTGGCAGATTTAGCTTTCCATTACTTCTTAGCCATGTTATTCTTGTAGTTCTAGCAAATTCCTGCCTAGCCAACTACCTCTGGGATGTGGGGAACATCATGCAAACTATACTCTTGGCCAAACCAAGGACATTTTTTTGCTCACTCTCTTGGTTTGACATAAATGCATCTTAAGACAGAAAAAAAACATACTTCAGGCTAAAAACAAAAATGTTCTAAAAAGATAAGTGTAAGCAATTAGATTTGCTGTACAGTCAAACTGTATTTACAGAACTGGGACCCTCTTAACAACATCCATGAGCTAGAGAAGTGTTTGCCATTTGTGGCTGGATGTTCTAAGGGAGCTTAACCTGCCTTGTTCTTTCTGGATGTGCTGGACGGAATTCCTCTTTTCCCCTTCACTTAGTGTGACCTGTAAACTGATGAAACAAAATCAGCAGTTAGTGTTTTCCTCCAAGCATGTTTAATCGTGTGGTTACAGAGCTACATCGGGCACATGTGAGCACTAAGTAGACAAAAGTATTAGGACACCCTACTTTCCAGTGAAGGACAATCCTAATGCTTCACCATACCAAGACATTTTGCACAATGCCATGCCTCCAACTTTGTGGACACAGTTTGGGGAAGAACCTTTTCTGTTCCAGCATGACTGTGCCGCAGTGCACAAAGCAAGCTCCATATTAAAGTCTATGTATTTGAAATGCAGTGTCATTAAAGTCTCTGATGATGTAATGGGCAGGCATCCCGATACTTTTGTCCATATAGTGTGCTTTTCCCTTAAGCTACATAGATGACCTCAACCTGTCATCATATAAAAATAGACCCTTGTCCTGCCTAGTTGGTGACATAAACATCCTGTGTAAATTGCCTTTTTTTAAATAAATAAATGACTGCTGGTCCTGCTACTGTGTCAATCATGTGAGAACATGATTTCATTAAGTGGGACTTTTCAGTTAGTCATATTACTTAAGCAGGAGGTTTAGGAAGGTCCAGTAGGAATGTCCCTCAGCTTGTTTCCTAAAGTTCTTCTAAGCTGAGAAATTGTGGTTTCTGAAATATGCACCAGGTGCCATTTAATTTCAACCAGTTTATGTTATGTCGCTAGCTAGTTAAACCAGGATGCACAGTACCACATAAGTTTGGGATTTGGCATGCAGGGAATGCAAGGAATGTAATGTATGTCTGTCTATCTATCTTATCTATCTATCTAATCATTTGTTTTCTCAGAGCACGTTTGCTTATTAAATGTTAGAATCAGGTTAATCTTATTTTTGAAACTAGGTATTAACAAACAAAAAGATACGACGGAGGTCATTAATTATAGATGACTATTACTAGCATTCAACATCTGAGTGTTAAGAGCTGTCAGTTCACATTTTTATTTAAGCATTGATGAACATAACGACGTGACTAATTTTAGCGTGTACAGCACATAAATGATCAACTGAAACAAGTGTGCATGAAAAAAATTATGAGCATTACAGATCTCCAGAGATGTGTGCAGGACTCTTGGTTGCAAAACGTCACTGCGTCACTGATCCAGCTCCAGCCTCGGCTGGACCAATCAAAAGAGAGCTTGTTGAAAACCGGGTTGCCATTATGTTCAAGGCAAATCCTGAGACGTGGTACCGGCTTTTTTAAAACAAGAAATACAGTCAGACACTTTCTCCAGAGAGCTGATGACATGTTTTCGGAATAAAGACGAAAGAAGATTCGCGGCTCTTGGACGGGATAATATTGAGGAGTGCCTGATATTACTGACACTTGTTTTTCCAAGGTTGAGCTAGCTGGGACTGCTAGCTGACAGGAGGTTTCGGCTAGGCTACTAGCTTAGTTAACAACCATGTCTTTCCGTCGCCAGAATGTGAGTATCCACTGTTTCTTCTGTGCAACAATAAGCAATACATCACGTCTATTATACTTGGGGCTGATTTGGACAGTTATGTCTTCAATAACACGGTGTTCCCGTTGCCTTAGCAACGAAGCTAGCTTGCTAACTAGCACTTGTAGTTCTAAGCAGCACAGTATGTACGGATTCAGCTTTACGTGTAAATATAACCATATAGGGGGGTGTTTTGCAGCAACAGTCTGGACCAAGCGGCCGCAGAACATCCAATGGTACTTCTGGATCGGCCAACATGTCATCCTCCGTTCCCGGGAGTAGCGCAACCAGATCGACCCCTGGAAGGTAACCCGATCTCGGTCACTCTTCACAGACAAGTCCGAGGACTGTCATTTCATCATGCGGCCTACCGGTTTAAGTGGGCGTGCGCATCAACGCGCCTAGGGCCAATCGCACGGCGTGTTTTTGAATCAGAGCAAGGGATTGGCCAATCGGAAGCGAACGGTTTTTGATTGACATTTCGCACGACAAGTTAAATAATGGCAGGACTGAACAGGGCCTCAAGCGCCCGCCCTCACTAAATGCCTGAGCCATTAGACTCGCTGTAACGAGTGATTGACGGCGCAATTATCCAATAAGCGCGCTCGAAACTGGCACCAGCCGCAGGAGCTCAGTAGTGTTTTGTTGTTGTTTTTCTAAACCATATGATACAGAAGAGTGTCGCTTCTCAATTTCGAGCATTTCCCTCGCCCCAGAAGAGCCGGAATGCACGTGACAAAAAAGTATAAAATCTCGTTGTTGTCCCATGTCGACCCGGAGGTTCTGGGAAATGTGTAGTTTAGACAAGGAGCGTCTAACTGTTTGTCTTTGTATTGTTACGATGTCATTTTGCGCATCTTGGCTAAAGCTAGCCTGTTAGCTTGACGCACTGGCTGTTCTAGTAAATAAAAGTCGCTCGGTGTTGTGCCTGGGCGTGTTTTATACATGACAGCCAAGAGAATTCATTCCAGATATTGTCAGAATGCGACTCTGTCTGTTTAGACCTCTAGGCAGTCGTTAAGGTTGTGCTAGTGGACACAATAGTCCAGGGTGGCTGGCCGTTGTTTTACTCAACAACGGCCAG